>WBZZ01002090.1:12500-17500 GCA_019918135.1 Paulinella micropora
ACAAAAACTCAACGGTTGAAATAATCGTGCACGAAGCTGCCTATGCTGACGACCTCAAACTACACAGCCGATCCACGAAACACTGTCAATCGTCCATCAACATGATAGACAAATTTCTGACATGGACCAGAACAATGGCCGCGAAACCGCCCAAATGCAAAAGCCTTGCTTTCAAATATTGGTTTAAAGCCGATGACCGCAAGGGTCTCAAACGATTAATGCCGATATCGTTCCCACCTTTCGACCCCGCCCTTACTATTACTGGCAAACCAATTGACTTCATCGCTGACAAGCCTTTCAAAGACCTCGGATGGATTGTCTACCATGACCTCAGCGAAAACGAACAACGAGCAGAAATCCAAAAGAAGTTCATTCTATCTATGCAAGCCATCGATAGCTGCTCGATCAATGGTTTTATGAAACTTTGGCTCTACCAACATTATGCTGTCCAGTTACTTGCCTGGCCATTTCTCATTTATGACCTCTGCTTATCTTTCGCCAAAACCCTTGAAAAAATTGCGACCCGCTTCCTCAAACAATGGGCCAATATCTACAAAAGAGCTCTGGTCTCTTGCCTTTACCGGCCACGCTCGAAATTCGGTCTACAGCTCCAGCCCATCGTCTCTTTTTACCAGCGACTTCAAATCAACCGTGCTCAAATGCTGAAGTACTGCCCAGATAAACACCTCTCGTCCATCTATGCGATGAACCTGATGAAACACGAAACGTTTCGAACTATCTGGAAACCAGAGCCTGTGCTCGAAAAGCTTGAGGCACAAGTTGATTTTGAATTCAAACATCGAGGCCAATCCGATCATCTCGGACTTGGCCATGGTCGCTACCCAAAAGAACATTCCATCACAGACCGCAAAGACAGGATTTTAGAATTAGCTGCTGAAACAATACTTGAGACAACCACAGTGCATGATATGGACAAAGCCATGCAAGGGTGCTTTCTTCTTTTTGAAGACGAATGCCCCTTTGACCTCTCCTGGACTCGCCTCATCGGAACCCGTAATCCCCGTTTAATCTCTTGGGTCATCAACGCAAGCACAAACTCGGTTATTACCCCCGACCTTAGACGTCTGTGGGGAATCATTCCCAACAGGATTGGGGATGGGAAAAACCCAAGGCGCGGAAACATCGATGAACAGAGAACGATATCATGCCGCGAGCCCCGCATTCGATTGGTCGAAGGTGGCAGGTCCATCCGCTGTCCTCGATTTGAGATTTGAGCCCATTGTATCGGTTGGTCTTGTAGGCTCGTGCGTCAAGGATGTTTTCCTCGACCGGGCACGTGAAATCGATCAGTATACACTTTTTGGTAGACAATATCGGGGCGGAGGTCAGTGACACAAATGTGGACAGGAAAGGCTTGCTCAGAACCGGTGTATTGGGTTTGGAGCTGCCAATCATTTGCGGTGTCGAGCAGAGATGGACGATGAAATGACTGCCCCTTAGGCTTCTGCTCGCCCTCTTTCACAAACATAGACTTTGATTCATTTTGGTCTATAGGGGAGCGTTTGTTATGGCTCTCGATGTGTTTCTGAAGGGGAGCTTCAATAGTGCAGAGCACAGAGTCGTGACGCCAGGTATAACGGCCTTGTTTGAGGGCTACATGGCAACCGGAGAGGATGTGACATAAATGTGCTTGACCAGAACAGAGAGCACACTAAATCCCTTTGCTTCAAGCTATCGTCCTGCATAGCTCGTTGCTCTTTTGCGATTTATCGCTCCTGTGCAGTCAAAAATTGGACTAATCTTCCTCTAGTCCGTATCGGTGACTGCATTCCGTCATAGCCGTCCAGTGTTGCATAGCCCGGGCTAGGTCCCTTCGGGGGTTTAGGCCTTATACAATGTCATCATTGTAGCTTGCGCAAGCTTACGGTGCTCAAAACACTTGGACTAACGGCTTCCTTTTCTTTCCCTTCCTTATCCTCCCCACTCTCCATTCCTAGATTGCCTTTTTCTTCAACTTCCTCCTCTTCTTTTTTCCAGAACACGGTCTACCCGTGATTCCCATCCCGGACACATGCACAGTACACAAATTACTGTTTGATGTGAAACTGCGTTCCTTTGCAAGGACTAAATTCCTTTTGCGACATCTCATCTATCTGTCTAATCTATCTATCTATCTATCTATCTATCTATCTATCTATCCAGCATAAAATAGCGTATAATACTTAGTACACAACACACATACAAACAGCCCAAACACATACTACACACTGCATGTATGCAGTTAAAAATAAGGTAGATAGGTGGTGTCTGTCTGTCTGTCTGCCTGTCTGTGAGCCATCGATAGACTCGATAAATATTGGCGAGAGTCATCCGCAGAACGCGGCAAATTTTCGCGAAAACCAGAGCCATCCGATAGACTCGATAAGTTTTCGAAAGTCATCCGCAGAACGCGGTAAATTTTCGCGAAAGCCACCCTCTGTGAGCCGTCCGATAGACTCGAGAAATTTTTGCGAAAGTCATCCGCAGAACGCGGAAAATTTTCGCGAAAGCCACCCGCAAGTCTTTCTGTGCTGTCACTTGTCTGCAGTCTGGATGTCTAGATAGATAGAAGATAGATAGATAGATAGATAGATAGATAGATAGATAGATAGATAGATAGATAGATAGATAGATAGATAGATAGATAGATAGATAGATAGATAAGATAGATAAGATAGATAAGATAGATAAGATAGATAGATAGATAGATAGATAGATAGATAGATAGATAGATAGATAGATAGATAGATAGATAGATAGATAGATAGATAGATAGATAGATAGATAGATATACCCTGCGCATGTCCCAAAGCAGTTATTGTTTTTATTTCGAACGCCTGCCTGTGTAATGGGTAGGTAGGTAGGTAGGTAGGTAGGTACGTAGATGGGTAGGTAGGTAGGTAGATAAGATAGTAAATAGATAGATAGATAGATAGATAGATAGATAGATAGATAGATAGATAGATAGATAGATAGATAGATAGATAGATAGATAGATAGATAGATAGATAGATAGATAGATAGATAGATAGATGAAATATCGACTAATGTCAGAAAAAAGGAGCTTCTGATTTCGTCAACCAGGAAGTCTGTGGGTAAAGTATTAACCCGATGCCCAGCTAAGCCGTGATGTTTGCACGGAAGGGACTGATACAGGCAATACCAAAGCTTCCTAGTACCAGGCGGGGCCAGGGCTCGTTCCATAAAGCGCCCCTTGCAGAACGAGCTCCCACCTACATTACAGAGGGCCCAGTAAGCAGATGGAGTTTCGAGACTGTTCGACAGTCTAGTATAAACCGACAGAGCACTGTGGGTTTTATTCCGGGCTCAACAAGCGAGAAAGGGCACCCTGAGGGAACAGGATTGTGCTTCCCGTCGCTATTTCGGCATATGACTTATAGGCGTATGGCTAGGCACACATAAGGCACCCCACCACGGGCCCAGCACACCCACACCATCCCCTAATTCTCTGTCTGTCGACAGATGGCACCCATTTCAAAAAATCAGATAGATAGATAGATAGATAGATAGATAGATAGATAGATAGATAGATAGATATTATTCGAACGCCTGCCTGTATGATGGGTAGGTAGGTAGGTAGGTAGGTAGGCAGGTAGGTAGGTAGGTAGGTAGGTAGGTAGGTAGGTAGATAAGATAGTAAATAGATAGATAGATAGATAGATAGATAGATAGATAGATAGATAGATAGATAGATAGATAGATAGATAGATAGATAGATAAATAGATATTATTCGAACGCCTGCCTGCATGATGGGTAGGTAGGTAGGTAGGTAGGTAGGTAGGTAGATAGATAGATAGATAGATAGATAGATAGATAGATAGATAGATAGATAGATAGATAGATAGATAGATAGATAGATAGATAGATAGATAGATAGATAGATACATAGATAGATAGATACATAGATAGATATTATTCGAACGCCTGCCTGCATGATGGGTAGGTAGGTAGGTAGGTAGGTAGGTAGGAAGATAGATAGATAGATAGATAGATAGATAGATAGATAGATAGATAGATAGATAGATAGATAGATAGATAGATAGATAGATAGATAGATAGATAGATAGATGAGATGTCGCAAAGGAATGTAGTCCTTGCAAAGGAACGCAGTTTCACATCAAACAATAATTTGTGTACTGTGCATGTGTCCGGGATGGGAATCACGGGTAGACTGTGTTCTGGAAAAAGAAGAGGAGGAAGGACGTTGAAGAAAAAGGCAATCTAGGAATGGAGAGTGGGAGGATAAGGAAGAAGAGAAAGAAAAGGAAGCCGTTAGTCCAAGTGTTTTGAGCACCGTAAGCTTGCGCAAGCTACAATGATGACATTGTATGAGGCCTAAACCCCCGCAGGGACCTAGCCCGGGCTATGCAACACTGGACGGCTATGATGGAATGCAGTCACCAATACGGACTAGAGGAAGATTAGTCCAATTTTTGACTGCACAGGAGCGATAAATCGCAAAAGAGCAACGAGCTACGCAGGAGGATAGCTTGAAGCAAAGGGATTTGGATTGGGGATGGGAAAACCCAAGGCGCGGAAACATCGATGAACAGAGAACGATACCATGCCGCGAGCCCCGCATTCGATTGGTCGAAGGTGGCAGGTCCATCCGTTGTCCTCGATTTGAGATTTGAGCTTGTTGTATCGGTTGGTCTTGTAGGCTCGTGCGTCAAGGATGTTTTCCTCGACCGGAGATAGATAGATAGATAGATAGATAGATAGATAGATAGATAGATAGATAGATAGATAGATAGATAGATAGATAGATAGATAGATAGATAGATAGATAGATAGATAGATAGATAGATATTATTCGAACGCCTGCCTGCATGATGGGTAGGTAGGTAGGTAGATAGGTAGGTAGGTAGATAGATAGATAGATAGATAGATAGATAGATAGATAGATAGATAGATAGATAGATAGATAGATAGATAGATAGATAGATAGATAGATAGATAGATAGATAGATAGATAGAT
>WBZZ01002090.1:55000-65000 GCA_019918135.1 Paulinella micropora
AAAACTTGATATCCTGAGTGGCAGTGAACAGTGCCACGGTTCAGTGGCAAGTCAACTCAACGGTAGTAGAGAGGGCCGAGAATCATTGTAACATCCCCAGAATCACTGAGTACATCCTGAATTCTATTAGTATTCATTCGTGAATAGTTTGAAGCTAAAAAAGGCTAACAGTTGCCGGCCTTTTTATTGATATCATATTGTCACCGTGGCATATTCACCCGGCCCGTTGTAATACTAGCGACATTAAAGAGGGGAAAAAAAAATAATTTTTTGATTTTGGTTGGAATTTTAATTTTGGTTGGAAATTTGAATTTTCACATTAACGGCTATATTCGTCCGCAAAATATCGTAAACTTGCCGGCGCCGCGCCGAAATGTTACCAATAAACTGGAAAATTTGAATTTTTGTCACAAAAATGAAAAACTGACACAAATGAAAATCTGACACAAAAACTAAAAACTCAGAGATTATTTTTTTCCCTCTTGAATGTCGCTAGTAAAATTATTTACTGACATCAGCAGGATACTGACAATAGTATCTTTCCCGGACTTCAGGCAACTGCCTTTTTGTGTCCTTGATTCTTCCTTGTGACTTTTGTCTACTATGATCATTAAGATATAATTTAATAAAAGACATTCTCGCATTGTCACGTTATTTTATTATTAAAGATTTCGGGTCCGGCACTGAGCCGACGTGTGATAGATTTAGATAGAGAGGTGTTTTGGCCCGCAGGGCATGTGTACCTGAAGCAGTAGGGGGGGGGGGGGGGGGGGGGGGGCACCTACGCCACTGTCAACCACCGCGCTGCCGACCCCGCCTCGCAGCGCTGCCACCGTCGCGCTGCGAGGCGGGGTTGGCGTAGTGTGGACATCACCCCCCGAATTATCCCGTAAAAAACTTATTTATAGATTTCGTCTGGCCGGACACGTCTGAAATGCCAATTTGATCCTGGTCTTTTGGCGGCTTTTTGTCTTTGCGTCACTGAGCTAATATAACGAGACATCATTCTCTTTTTTGAGGACTGTGTTTGGTTATATTACCGACTTACTCCTCCATTGAGCTATCGTTGGGGATAGTACATTTGGAGTCCATAGCTAAAGGCTGATTTCTTTTCTGATCTGTCGTACAGACATCAGATAAGCACAAATTTATTTTTCGCTGATCTGTCGCATAGACATCAGACGAAAACAAACACTCCTACTCATCCTCAAAGAAAAAACTTACAAACAAGCAATCAATTTGTCACAAGCTGGCATAACCTTTAGCCCTTGTGCACATCTGGCTTCTGTGTGCTCTTCTACAAGACACCAGACCACACCTACTCCACTCCCTCTTGCTGCTTGCATAAAGCCAAGTAGGACAAGTGCGAAACAAACATCAGACAAACACACAGACAGAGGAAAAACGAGCAAAGCACTCCCACTCTCTGTTCTGAACCATTTTCCTTGCATTTTCTCTGCAGAAACCAGAGGAGATTACACTGGCATCTCCCACACAAGAGCAAGACAAATATCGAAGCACTGTCCGACGACAGACTGACTTCTACAAAACAGCTCTTTTGACCAAACTATCGTTATCTCTGTGTAGGGCCTGACGCCCCATAACTATTTCAACAGAGAAAAGGAAGAAGGAGAAGAAGGTTGCATAGAGTGATAAGAATAACAGAGAAAAAAAAAGAAAAAAAAAAGCAGACGTGACTCTCGTAACATAAGATGGAAGACGAGAATGAGCAGGCTGGTGTGACACCAACTGATTATGGTCCTAGTGAGGGAGGAGAGGAGCAGGAGACTCAGTACTCAGAAGAGAGGGGGGATAGAGATGGAGAGGAGAGAGAGGAGTATACGTACAGCCGATGTAGAGCCGACAGGGGGGGGGGGGGGTAATGCACAAGAAGCGAGTGCAGGTCAGACTGGAGGATCTCCATTGACAGAGGCAGAGAGAGATGGAGGATGTTGGCCAGAATATCCCAAATACATGGGAACAGTTGGCTACATATGATGATGAAGAGTCCTTCTTCCTTAACTACCCAACCTATTATAAAACACACATCTACATTCCTTACGAGAAAAGGAATAGACCAGGACAAGGTCAAAGCAACCTCCTGATCGAAATTCCCGGCCTTGCGAAGCCTCTCTTCAACAAAGTGAGGTTTGAGCACGAAAGAGTGCCATTGCAGGATATCAAGTATGGCGACACTCTTACACTATGCGACATATACGACATATCTGCAACACTCTACGCTGCTGTGCTCGTTGCGGAATTTTATGAACGCACAAACATGCAGTGGAAAAATAAACGCACAACTGCAGCATGGCTGTCTGTCTGTGGTGTCCCCACTGATATCAAGAATCTAGAAAGAAAGTTCGAAGGTAGAAACCAAAGTGACATTGAGTTTGCACTTGAGGCTTTTGTAACTGCCTTCACACGGGCTTACAACGAAATGTACAAAGCACTGAAAGACAACACAAGGCAACATCCTGTTTACGAGGAGGTTGACCAGTCTTGTCAGGTGCTTGAACGCCTCACACAACTCCATAAGGGCCTCTTTGAGGGGAAGGAGCAAAAACCAACATGGAAACAATGGGCCCACACGAAGAATCACACTCTCATTAAAGGCCCTCTCACAACAATCCCAAATAATAACAGAGCTGATAAGTCTTCCATGAGAGAAAAGGCACACTTCCTCTCTAGTGCCACAGGGCTTGCACAGTTCGTGACTCATCTAGCACGACAGGTGAAAGAAGAAGAGACGAGACAGAAAGAGGAGAAGGAGCAGAAGGAGAAGATAGCTGTGGCAATGGCAGTAGCACGGGTGGCTCCACAGCCAACGGCTCCACCTACCACATCTAACCCAGCTCCCAAGAAAGCAGGAGGAGGACCCTCAGGAGGAGGACCCCAAGGGGGAGGGACAGTAATTAACTTGACTGACTCCCAGAAGAAAAAGTAGGCGCTGCAGGCAGCCCTAGCTAAAATCAAAATTGGGGGAGGGGGCCTTAAGCTCTATGCTATCACTGCCAATGAGGCTGACACAGAGAAGACCCTCATGACTAAGCTCAATGAGATGGACAGATGCTTCCAGCAAAACCAGTGTGAGTTGGAGCAGGAGTATGAAGTCCTAGAACATCTCTGTGATAGATCCCTCCTTGGAGCTGGTTTTGATCGTATAACTTACGAGAAGTACAGAGGAGAGGAGGAGCTAGCAAGGAAAGGTGGACATGCAGAGATGAGTTGTACTCTGGCCATTGCTGCCCTCATTCGATACTTTAAGGCAAGTGGATACCAACACTTGTGCACGGGCACATTGATTGGGTTTGAAATTTTCGACTTAGTTCGGAGCAGTTGCCGTCTGTCACTCAGCTTGCATCTGTCTTAACAAATGTGGGCACCCAGTACACTCTCTTTTATAACCACAAAGCCATACTCCTATATTTCCTCAGTGCTTTGCACGTCTACAACGAAAATAAGCTCACACTGCTCATGCAAGACTGCAAAACCTTCGACAAGGTAAAGCACTTGAACTTTTTGGAGATGAGCGTCTTTGAGGCCGCGACTAAGGCCGTGAGCCCAAAAATGTTATGGACCGAAGTAATGACCGCTTGTCAGAGGCTCGACAGCCAGACAGCATCCTTGATCGGTTCTGCATCGGCTTCTGCTCAACCGCAAGCCGCACATACGCAACGATCTCTAGGAAAGCGACCAAGAGAGAACAGTCGTGAAGCTAACACACCTTGTATTCGTTGGTGGGCACGGGCACAATGCTTCAAACACACAAATAAGAAATGCCCGTACAACCACGATGTCGAGGACACCCGCATCCGAAACACACTCCTCAAGAACGTACGGTCGGACGAAACCAACACCGTCGCCGTTCTGCGCCGACTGCGCAAGGATCAGGGGTGGAAATTACAGGATGTCGCGGACCATGACCACGAACTAGCTGACGCGATCAATTCTCTTTTTGCTAGAGATGATCAGAAGACGGCAGCCATAGAAGCCGCAAGTAGAGGAAGAGGTGGAACACGAGGAAGAGGAGGAGGGAGAGGAATCAATCGAGGAGGAGGAGCCCCTTTCGCACGAGGCACATACACTCGCGGGGGAGAGAGAGGATTTGTGAGAAGAGGAGGAGGAAGAGGTGTATTTCAAGGTAGAGGAGGAGGAAGATGGGTTGGCCGAGGTGGATACGGCAGCGCAGAGCGCCCGTACCACAGAGATGGGGGCTGGGCAGACGGCTCGAGCTCAAGCTCGAGTTCCTCAGCACCACAGGCCTATGCGACATCAGGCGCAACCACTACCGACACTGATGCCGACTCAGGTAACAGATTTGAGGTAGTCCAATGACTAGAGAAGGAGGGAGAAAACAGAACAACATGTATTGCACGATACACCGTTGTGCAGGTCCCAACCAAGGGTACCAGTGAGTCTAAGAGCCCACAGCAGGCCACAGACCAACTCAAAGGTAGTACAATACCAGTACACCCATCACGACAACAAACAGTGCATGCTGCTAATAGGCAGGCGAGTAAAGCGCTGGCAAAGAGAAAGCAGGCGGGCCTGTCGCAGCCACAGCCGAAGAAAGTAAGAATAGAACTGGCAGTTAATCTTATCAACTTGCCGAGACAGACAATAGACAAGGAGGATGGAGGACATCAACCTCTCCTCACGGTCTCAAACAGAGAAAGCAAGGACAATCATCCTTCGCCTGTGAACAATACCCAAAAAGACATTACAAAAACGGCGGAAAGGGAGGAGGAGGCGAACCTCGAGAAAAGGATACAGATTTTAGAACACAAGCTCCTTGTATTGGCCTTAAAAAGTCACCGGCCAGACGCTTTATGCTATACGAACCTTTTTTGTGAAAAATTAAATACCTTTATAAACGTTGGTAATGATACCATGGCGAATATTAATATTGTCGGCCAGAAATTTACTACGAAACACCATGAGTGGTTAGAAACTAATATGAAAAAAATCATCTGGCACCTTGAAAGGAGTTAGTAGTCGGACGGATATAACGGGCATCATCACTTTAAATTTTAAATTGAAATCCGGACGAGTATATCGAGTGGACTTATACGTTGTCCCCGAATACCACGGATCTGTTCTTTTGTCGTACGACCAACTGGCGACAATGAACGTAGTGATTGATTGCGCCGCCAAAAGAGTCATATACGGCGTAGAGCCAGGAGAAGAATATACTGTCGACTCTCTCCATGCTATTGACTCATACGAGGCCCTACACCTAGGGGTAGCATCGGAAGGGAAGCAGGTGGCCATTACACACGCATATGAGGCATATGCCAACGAACGCGGTGTCTAAAGATGGTTCAAACCTGTCAGACAAGAGAGAGGCGGAGGTCTATACGGCTACAGTCTCTACACAATAGGATAAAAAGTCGATAGACGATCTCATTGAAAAGAGGAAAGAGGAGATTATATGCATGGGAAAAAGGTGCCCATCGTTGGCGAGATTTGAAGAAGGAGCAGGGGCCGATGTATATATTACCAACGGGTATTCCTTTCACGTAAAGGTGGAAGAGAAGGACAGACAGGAGTTTATACCGAGGAGAAGGGGACGACTCCCTCATATCCCGGCAGAAGATATTAAAAGCTTTATTACCGAATTCTGGGGTGACGAGCCTAGGCGGCCGCGCTCACTGACAGAAGTGAAAAAGTGCCTGCGCACTCTTTTTGAAAATAATAAACCATATACGGTCATACTCCCGTACAATGAGAAGGCGATATGGGCGCAGGAGATACGGGACCGGCTTATTGATCATCCGATACCGGTGCCCTCACGGAAGCAACACTTAGTGGTGGCTTGTCGTCTCGGGACTCGTGAGCAGAGCAGTGCATACAAGCGGAAGCTCAGAGACCAGGACAAGTTGAAATTGATTCCTCAAGCATTCACATGCTTCGATGGTTTCTACACCCAAAAAGCTCCGTTGCAATATGCGAGATTAATAGATATGTTGGTAGGTCTGGCGGAGGACGACGAACCAGACACTGCCACATATGAAAAAACGGGAATGGACGATATATCAGAAGAAGAGTTGGGCTTGGAGGAGGACAGAGCACCCCTCAAGCATCACAAGAGAATGTCAGAGGAGGAGTTTAAGGCAGCGATAGACGAGAAATTGGCAGGAGGAGCAGGTACGGAGAAGGAGATTGAGGTTTTGAAAGAGAGATTGAAGGCGAACAAAATGGTTTTTGACCCCCCTCAAGCGGGATATAGGATAGGATATGGGATAGGATATGGGACAGGATATGGGACCGAATAGAATATAGGAATAGGATATGGGATAGGATATGGGATAGGATATGGGATAGGATATGGGATAGGATACAGGATAGGACATGGGATAGGATAGGATATATAGGATAGGGTATAGGATAGGGTATGGGATAGGGTATAGGATATAGGGTATAGGATATAGGGTATAGGATATAGGGTATAGGATATAGGATATAGGATATAAGATATAGGATATGGGATACAGGATATGGGATATGGGATATAGGATACGGGATATGGGATATCAAATATGGGATATCGGATAGGGTATAGGATAGGGTATAGGATATAGGGTATAGGATATAGGATATAGGAGGTGTCAAGCCGGAAGACTTCACCGCGGTTATTTGTAAAATACCAGGTGCTGAGCCTTCATCGGCGCCACGACGGGCAAATCTGAGTATACATGAAGCAAAGATCGCAGAAGAACAAGCACGGCAGTTACTCGATGAGGATTTCATTGAGAGATCGATATCTCCAATAGTTTCCCAACCGAGATTGGTGCCTAAACCGGGAGGAGAATGGCGCTTAACGGTTAACTATGCCCGCGTCAATAAAATTTTAGAGGAGGAACGAAATCCATTACCTACTCTTGAAGAAGGAAGGCGAGTATTGCGGAACGCCAAGCTATACTCAGTCATTGATCTGAAGAATGGCTTCTGGCAAATTCCACTGGATGAAAAGTCCAGATGGCTGACTGCATTTGTAGTAGGAGTGGAGATATATCAGTGGAAAGTACTTCCGATGGGACTCAAACAGGCCCCGGGACTCTTTCAGAAAGCGATGCAAAACATGCTGAGTAGCAAATATGATGACCAGACAGAGGGAGGTTTCATGAGGAGAAGAGGACAGAAGGCGGGAGGGTACGCATTTTGTTACATCGATGACATTATCGTGTACTCCAATACGATGGAAGAGCACATCGACCATCTAACAGACATTTTCAGGCGTATCAAACTATTTGGCCTGAAATGTAATTTGAAGAAATGTCAACTCGCAAAGACAAGCGTGACATATTTGGGGTACGAAATCTCTTACAATAGAGTCTCGATATCCAAACAGAAGAGGGAAGAGATCATGAGCCGGCAGAGGCCGAAGAATCGCACAGAGCTGCACTCATTTCTTGCGATGGCGCAATATTACAGCCAGTTCATACCCAATTGGGGTGCAACTCGGGCTGAGTTGGAGAGAATGATCGACTTCGGTGATTTTGAGAAGTGGGATGATGAAGCCTTAGAAGCGTACAACACGCTCAAAGATCTCATCTACAAAGATCCGAAGGATGGCGGACTCGTGCTGATGATGCCTGACTTTTCGAAGCAATTCGTAGTCGACACAGACGCATCAAAGTTTGCGATCGGCGCAGTCTTACAACAGGAAGATGAGGAGAAAAAGTTGCGCCCGATCATGTTTATAAGTAGAAAGTTGTGCTCGGTGGAGCAAAACTATTGTACGAGACAGAGAGAGGCACTGGCGGTGGTCTGGGCCCTCAAACGGTTGAGAGAGTATTTATGGGGAGGACCTCAGTTTATAGTAAGGACTGATCACCAGAATTTATTATGGCTGATGAATCATGAACAGACTGGCCGTCTAGCGAGATGGCATGCATTCTTGTCATGTTTCAATTTTACAATGGTCCATCTACCCGGCAAGCGAAATGTTGTCGCTGACAGCCTCTCCAGGCTAGAGTTTCACTCAGAAGTGGCAGCTCTCGTATCATCAGCAGAAATGGAGGATCTATCCCCAGACTGCACATACGAAGTGCATCATATCGAGTCGATGCAGATGGCGAGAGGGGTCCGATATAACCGATCGGGTCTACGTCATAGCCCGCAAGGTCCGGATCATGGGATATGTTGTACAGCACATGTCCTCGAGGATGCTGAGTGGTCCTATGAAGCATATGAGAATATGAAGGCGGAGATAAAACAAGAAGAGATTAAGCAAGAAGCATATGTGGAACCCCCGCAGGAGAACAAGGAGGAGTTAGATGAAAACCCTGAGAGGATAGGAGTGCAGCTAGAGGATGGGACTATCCACATAGCCTCACCCACTGCATGGAGACAGCAACAGGCTCTCGATCTGGAGTTCAAAGAGCTAATACAGCTATACAAGAACCCGAACGAGCTGAAAATGACGAAGGAGAGTAAGGAGCAACAGAAGGAGATGGGGTGGAGAGACGGTCTCTTGTGGTACAAAGGCCAACACGGGCGCTATGCATCACAACCAGACAAATGGACTCTCTGGGTTCCTGAGAAACTCAGACACATCATTTTTGTCGCTGCTCATAACTGCCCACTACTGGCGCGGGCCGACAAAGAACGCATATGTTCATTTCGAGACGATTCTGGTGGAAGAAGATGAAGGAGAATATTGATGAACAGGTCAATGCATGCAACCCATGCAAGACATCCAAAACACCATTGAAGGCGAATTTTGGCCTGATCGGGACTTTTCCTTTACACTTAGGAATGTTCGAGTTCTTACACACTGATCATGTAGGACCTTTCCCGGTCACGACGGAAGGTTACAGATACCTTCTAACGGCCATAGACAGAGCCACCAACTATGTATGGGTGGTCCCAGTCAAAGACGTTACGGGCGAAACAACAGCCAAGGCGTTGATTGACAGGATCATCTCACAGATTGGGGTGCCGAGAAAAATATGCTCAGATCGAGGCTCTGACTTTAATAATGAAGTCATCGACAAGCTATCTGCATATTACGGCATGAAATGGCAATATGTCACCGCCTATAACCCCAGAGCGAACGGCAAGATAGAGCGGGTGCATAGACCCCTCAAGGCCGCGCTGAAGATGTATTGTATGAAGAAGGAGAACCAAAAGGCATGGGTGGAGGCAGCATCCTCGTTTGCCTTTGCTATGAATTGCCTACCCTCTACAACGTTAGGTGGTTCAAAAGGTTCCGTCTCGCCATACCAATTGGTATATGGGCGTGAGCCCGCCATCCCAGCCTCACTGCTGCACCCAAAAGATTCATGGGCAGATCAGGATGAGCTGTTTGGGGTGAGACTTCGGGCGAAGATGGAGGCGGAGCAAATAGTACAGTCGCATAGGGAGGCGGAGCGCAGGAAGACTGATGCTGAAGGTGTCAGGCAGGCACACCTGGATCAAGTCAGATTTCAGGTCGGGGATATTGTACTACTGTATCATCCTCAGGTTCCTCAGGGAGTCAGCTCGAAGCTGTTCATCCACTGGAAAGGACCATACCAGATCATGGAACAGATGGGGCCTTTGAATTATAAAATCAGGGGCAGAGGAAAAGTTCAAATAGTCAATGTACGAAGGCTGATTAAGTATGATTCCTTCCTACTTGAAGATGAGTCCGTTGATCAAGCACTCAAACGGATGGAGGCTGACTTTAAAGAGGTCCCACCAATCCGTCAGGAGGATATCTCGGAACGGGATGCCTACAGGGCACCAATTGCGGAGAAGGAGGAGGCTGAGCTGGAGAACAAGCGGGCCACCGACCGCAAAAGTGCGGCGGGGACTCAGACCCGCAAAAGGGTGGAGTCGAACGTGCCGGAAGGAAAGTTCACGGAGGCGCAAATAAGGAGAGCGCAAAATGACCTTATCTACGACCGACCGAGAAAGGCGATAAGGACGGCACGTTCGCAAGGAGTCCATCAAGAGGGCAGCGATGACGGAGATCAAGACCCTCGCGCGGGCAATGACACTCTGGTTCACC
>WBZZ01002090.1:70000-72500 GCA_019918135.1 Paulinella micropora
CGATTCGGACGATTGTGGATGAGCAGGTTTTGACCGAGCTGTGAAAAACGGAAACCTCCATGGATCAGACATTCGCGCCAATTTTACCTTTTCCTCCTCTACGACTCCTACCCCATATAACAAAAATGCAATATGCCTTCACATAACGTATGGTCTTCTTTTATTTCTTGTAAAATCCCTAAATGGCGGTCCTGGTTTCTGAAAACTCCTGAAAACGATAAAGGGAGAGTTTCCAAATACCTTTTTGTTTTCAGACAGTAATAACGATTACGTAGGGTAGGCAGGTATGTATGAGGTAAGAAAGAAGGTATAATATGCAGGTAGGAGGTAAGAAAGAAAGTGTGTAGGTAGTTAGGTAGGTGATGTAAGGTAGGTAGGTAGGTAGGTAGGTAGGGTAGGGTAGGGTAATCTATCTATCTATCTATCTATCTATCTATCTATCTATCTATCTATCTATCTATCTATCTATCTATCTATCTATCTATCTATCTATCTATCTATCTATCTATCTATCTATCCATCTATCTATCTATCTATCTATCTATCTATCTATCTATCTATCTATCTATCTATCTATCTATCTATCTATCTATCTATCTATCTATCTATCTATCTATCTATCTATCTATCTATCTATCTATCTATCTATCTATCTACATACCTACCTACCTAACCTACCTACCTAAACCTACCTACCTACCTACCTACCTACCTACCTACCTACCTACCTACCTACCCTACCCTACCTGCCTACCTGCCTACCTACCCTACCTACCCTACCTACCATACCTACCTACCTACCTACCTACCTCCCTTCCTATCTACCTACCGCCTACCCACCTACCTATCTACCTATCTATCTATCTATCTAACTATCTGTCTATCTATCTATCTATCTATCTATCTATCTATCTATCTATCTATCTATCTATCTATCTATCTATCTATCTATCTATCTATCTATCTATCTATCTATCTATCTATCTATCTATCTATCTATCTATCTATCTATCTATCTATCTATCTATCTATCTATCCTGGCTACTAGAATGGCGGCCCGGTCACCGCCAGCGCCACCGACCACCGGGGAAAAACAACCTGCAGGTTTGTCTATCTATCCATCTATCTATCTATCTATCTATCTATCTATCTATCTATCTATCTATCTATCTATCTATCTATCTATCTATCTATCTATCTATCCTATCTTATCTATCTATCTATCTATCTATCTATCTATCTATCTATCTATCTATCTATCTATCTATCTATCTATCTATCTATCCCTGGAGACGGTCTCTGCCACTGGCAACTCAGCCTGGGGTTCAGATCTAACTATCTCCTACAATGACGATTTTGTGTCCGCCGTTAATCGCGCGCAGCGCAAGGGCTAAACAGGCAACCAACTCCTGACCATGGCTGATGAAGTCGGGGCGTGATGCAAAGGGTTGATGAAGTCGGGGTTGTAGAAGGTAACTCACAACGAGCGTGAACTCCTGAAACCTCGACTTGCGTGTGCATCATCTCCTTAGGGCACACGCTCCTGGGGAGTGTTCTAGTGTTGTCCCGTATAGTTAAAAAGGGCTCGGCTACCTTTCGGCTTGAACTGGGCACAGACACCAACCACAGCGAGACAGTGGTTGGTGTGCAGCTTGGCCGGTGCTGAAAGTTCTTGTCCGGGGGTAGTATAGGAGGCCATGGCTTTTCAAGCTAAGCCACGCCCATAGATTAAACATATCTATCTATCTATCTATCTATCTATCTATCTATCTATCTATCTATCTATCTATCTATCTATCTATCTATCTGGGGTGCCTTATGTGTGCCTAGCCATACGCCTATGAGTCACATGCCGAAATAGCGACGGGAAGCACAATCCTGTTCCCTCAGGGTGCCCTTTCTCACTTGTTGAGCCCGGAATAAAACCCACAGTGCTCTGTCGGTTTATACTAGACTGTCGAACAGTCTCGAAACTCCATCTGCTTACTGGGCCCTCTGTAATGGAGGTGGGAGCTCGTTCTGCAAGGGGCGCTTATGGAACGAGCCCTGGCCCCACCTGGTACTAGGGAGCTTTGGTATCGCCTGTATCAGTCCCTTCCGTGCAAACATCACGGCTTAGCTGGGCATCGGGTCAATACTTTACAGGCTTCCTTGGTTGACGAAATCAGAAGCTCCTTTTTTCTGACATTAGTCGATATCTCATCTATCTATCTATCTATCTATCTATCTATCTATCTATCTATCTATCTATCTATCTATCTATCTATCTATCTATCTATCTATCTATCTATCTATCTATCTATCTATCTATCTATCTGTCTGTCTGTCTGTCTGTCTGTCTGTCTATCTATCTATCTATCTATCTATCTATCTATCCATCTATCCATCTATCTATCTACCCATCTATCTGTACACCACCACCGACCACCGGGGAAAAGCCACCTGCAGGTTTGTCTATCTATCTATCTATCCATCTATCTATCTATCAAAAATTGGACTA
>WBZZ01002091.1:17500-22500 GCA_019918135.1 Paulinella micropora
TATTACATGGACACCGTGATAGCCCAGTGGTCAAGTTCTACCATCTGGGCCCTGTCGCCAGTTCGATTCCCGTCGGTGCCACCAGTATTTTCATTGAACGTACCGATCCGTCTGGACCAGTATTTTCATTGAACATACCGGCCCGTCTGGAAGTGTTGGAACTGCCCTTGCGGGGGTGTCATTAGAGCTTATCGTCAATTCTTCGTACTCCCCTCACGGGTGAGACGATGGAGGCGCATGTGCAGAAATGCATCAGCCATTGACAGAGAAGCACTATTGTTGTTATTATTATTATTATTATTATTGACACCGTGATAGCCCAGTGGTCAAGTTCTACCATCTGGGCCCTGTCGCCAGTTCGATTCCCGTCGGTGCCACCAGTATTTTCATTGAACATACCGATCCGTCCGGACCAGTATTTTCATTGAACATACCGGCCCGTCTGGAAGTGTTGGAACTGCCCTTGCGGGGGTGTCATTAGAGCTTATCGTCAATTCTTCGTACTCCCCTCACGGGTGAGACGATGGAGGCGCATGTGCAGAAATGCATCAGCCATTGACAGAGAAGCACTATTATTATTATTATTATTATTATTATTATTATTATTATTATTATTATTATTATTATTATTATTATTGTGGCACTGCGATAGCCCAGTGGTTAAGGTCTACCATCTGGGACCTGTCGCCAGTTCGATTCCCGTCGGTACCAGTATTTTCAAAGGATATTTTCTTTGAAAGTATTGGTCTGTCTGGAAGGCTTGGAGCTGCATTGCGGGGGTGTCAGTAGAGCCTATCGTCAAATCTTCGTACTCCCCTCGCGGGTGAGACGTATTATTATTATTATTATTATTATTATTATTATTATTATTATTATTATTATTATTATTATTATTATTGGACACCGTGATAGCCCAGTGGTCAAGTTCTACCATCTGGGCCCTGTCGCCAGTTCGATTCCCGTCGGTGCCACCAGTATTTTCATTGAACATACCGGTCTATTTCTGGACCAGTATTTTCATTGAACATACCGGCCCGTCTGGAAGTGTTGGAACTGCCCTTGCGGGGTGTCATTAGAGCTTATCGTCAATTCTTCGTACTCCCCTCACGGGTGAGACGATGGAGGCGCATGTGCAGAAATGCATCAGCCATTGACAGAGAAGCACTATTATTATTATTATTATTATTTCGGTGCCACCAGTATTTTCATTGAACATACCGGTCTATTTCTGGACCAGTATTTTCATTGAACATACCGGCCCGTCTGGAAGTGTTGGAACTGCCCTTGCGGGGGTGTCATTAGAGCTTATCGTCAATTCTTCGTACTCCCCTCACGGGTGAGACGATGGAGGCGCATGTGCAGAAATGCATCAGCCATTGACAGAGAGGCACTATTATTATTATTATTATTATTATTGTTATTGTTATTGTTATTGTTATTATTATTATTATCATTATTATTATTATTATTATTATTATTATTATTATTATTATTATTATTATTATTATTATTATTATTATTATGGACACCGTGATAGCCCAGTGGTCAAGTTCTACCATCTGGGCCCTGTCGCCAGTTCGATTCCCGTCGGTGCCACCAGTATTTTCATTGAACATACCGGTCCGTCTGGAAGTGTTGGAACTGCCGTTACGGGGGTGTCATTAGAGCCTATCGTCAATTCTTCGTACTCCCCTCACGGGTGAGACGATGGAGGCGCATGTGCAGATTTGCATCAGCAATTGACAGAGAAGCACTATTATTATTATTATTATTATTATTATTATTATTATTATTATTATTATTGTTATTGTTATTATTATTGTTATTACTATTATTATTACTATTATTATTATTATTCAGCCCAATGGCCTCAAGGCGTTAAACTGTGACGCCAACTCATAACCCTTTGGTGGTAGATGCTGGGGAGGAGGGTCGTTGCGCGCGTAAAAGATCTTAAACTCCTCATATGCTGGTTGATAGCCCAGGACCCAGCAGACACCAGATTGTTATGGGTGGGGTTTCGAGGCAGCTCTAGCAACCGCGCTTGGTGTATGCACTTGCACATTCGGTGACGTCTTGCAAGAGGTTGCTGGGACTGCGGAATAACCTCGGCTTAGTGCAGTCTTGCCCTCAGGAGCTCCATCGGTGGCCCCGATCATCAGCCGAGAGACTGACACGGGGGGGTGAAGGACCTCGAACAAGGGTATTGGAGGCTTATGTCCGTTGAGGATATGCCATTAGCTGCATCAGTACGCCTCAGATATAGTAAATAGTATTGTTATTATAATTATTACTATATTATTATTATTATTATTATTATTATTATTATTATTATTATTATTATTATTATTATTATTATTATTATTATTATTATATAGGGAGTACATAGGCCATCGGTCCTTTCCATGGGCTGATTGGTATAAAGCTCCTAGAGTAATGTTCTATGCCGTCACTTCCTTTATTCCACCGATTGGTGTGGAGACTTTCCTTATGGAATGGAGGACTGGATGCACATGGCCTTTTGGCTCAGCAATTGGCAGGAGATACACTATTATTATTATTATTATTATTATATATATTATTGGACACCGTGATAGCCCAGTGGTCAAGTTCTACCATCTGAGCCCTGTCGCCAGTTCGATTCCCGTCGGTGCCACCAGTATTTTCATTGAACATACCGGTCTATTTCTGGACCAGTATTTTCATTGAACATACCGGCCCGTCTGGAAGTGTTGGAACTGCCCTTGCGGGGGTGTCATTAGAGCTTATCGTCAATTCTTCGTACTCCCCTCACGGGTGAGACGATGGAGGCGCATGTGCAGAAATGCATCAGCCATTGACAGAGAAGCACTATTATTATTATTATTATTATTATTATTATTATTATTATTATTATTATTATTATTATTATCATTATTATTATTGTGGCACCGCGATAGCCCAGTGGTTAAGGTCTACCATCTGGGACCTGTCGCCAGTACGATTCCCGTCGGTGCCAGTATTTTCAAAGGATATTTTCTTTGAAAGTATTGGTCTGTCTGGAAGGCTTGGAGCTGCCTTGCGGGGGTGTCAGTAGAGCCTATCGTCAAATCTTCGTACTCCCCTCACGGGTGAGACAATGGAGGCACATGTGCAGAAATGCATTCGCCATTGACTGAGAAGCACTATCATTATTATTATTATTATTATTATTATTATTATTATTATTATTATTATTATTATTATTATTATTATTATGATGGACACCGTGATAGCCCAGTGGTCAAGTTCTACCATCTGGGCGCTGTCGCCAGTTCGATTCCCGTCGGTGCCACCAGTATTTTCATTGAACATACCGATCCGTCTGGACCAGTATTTTCATTGAACATACCGGCCCGTCTGGAAGTGTTGGAACTGCCCTTGCGGGGGTGTCATTAGAGCTTATCGTCAATTCTTCGTACTCCCCTCACGGGTGAGACGATGGAGGCGCATGTGCAGAAATGCATCAGCCATTGACAGAGAAGCACTATTATTATTATTATTATTATTATTATTATTATTATTCGGTGCCACCAGTATTTTCATTGAACATACCGGTCCGTCTGGAAGTGTTGGAACTGCCCTTGCGGGGGTGTCATTAGAGCCTATCGTCAATTCTTCGTACTCCCCTCACGGGTGAGACGATGGAGGCGCATGTGCAGATTTGCATCAGCCATTGACAGAGAAGCACTATTACTATTATTATTATTATTATTATTATTATTATTATTATTTGGACACCGTGATAGCCCAGTGGTCAAGTTCTACCATCTGGGCCCTGTCGCCAGTTCGATTCCCGTCGGTGCCACCAGTATTTTCATTGAACATACCGGTCCGTCTGGAAGTGTTGGAACTGCCCTTGCGGGGGTGTCATTAGAGCCTATCGTCAATTCTTCGTACTCCCCTCACGGGTGAGACGATGGAGGCGCATGTGCAGATTTGCATCAGCCATTGACAGAGAAGCACTATTATTATTATTATTATTATTATTATTATTATTATTATTATTATTATTATTATTATTCAGTTCGATTCCCGTCGGTGCCACCAGTATTTTCATTGAACATACCGGTCCGTCTGGACCAGTATTTTCATTGAACATACCGGTCCGTCTGGAAGTGTTGGAACTGCCCTTGCGGGGGTGTCATTAGAGCCTATCGTCAATTCTTCGTACTCCCCTCACGGGTGAGACGATGGAGGCGCATGTGCAGAAATGCATCAGCAATTGACAGAGAAGCACTATTATTATTATTATTATTATTATTATTATTATTATTATTATTATTATTATTATTATTATTATTATTCAGCCCAATGGCCTCAAGGCGTTAAACTGTGACGCCAACTCATAACCCTTTGGTGGTAGATGCTGGGGAGGAGGGTCGTTGCGCGCGTAAAAGATCTTAAAATCCGCATATGCTGGTTGATAGCCCAGGACCCAGCAGACACCAGATTGTTATGGGTGGGGTTTCGAGGCAGCTCTAGCAACCGCGCTTGGTGTATGCACTTGCACATTCGGTGACGTCTTGCAAGAGGTTGCTGGGACTGCGGAATAACCTCGGCTTAGTGCAGTCTTGCCCTCAGGAGCTCCATCGGTGGCCCCGATCATCAGGCGAGAGACTGACACGGGGGGTGAAGGACCTCGAACAAGGGTATTGGAGGCTTATGTCCGTTGAGGATATGCCATTAGCTGCATCAGTACGCCTCATATATAGTATTATTATTATTATTATTATTATTATTATTATTATTATTATTATTCCCTCACGGGTGAGACGATGGAGGCGCATGTGCAGAAATGCATCAGCCATTGACAGAGAAGCACTATTATTATCATTATTATTATTATTATTGTTCCGTCTGGAAGTGTTGGAACTGCCCTTGCGGGGGTGTCATTAGAGCTTATCGTCAATTCTTCGTACTCCCCTCACGGGTGAGACGATGGAGGCGCATGTGCAGAAATGCATCAGCCATTGACAGAG
>WBZZ01002091.1:25000-37500 GCA_019918135.1 Paulinella micropora
GTGATCCTGTTGTCTGCCTTGGTAGTAGCCATTTCTAACTACCGTCGGTCTTGCCCAGACACACACCCACATCGCCCACTCACTCACACAGCACACAGCTATGCTCAATACTTGCAAAATAGAGATAGAGTCACACCTTGCTCACTCTGTTCTGATGGCACAGACACAGGCAAGCAACCACACACACGCCCACACAGAGAGGACACGTCACAGGACACCAGCAGGCTCACACACACTCTACACAGTATAGTGCTTTAAGCTGCCACACCTCCCTTTATGCTCTCTCTCTTCACGTACGTGTGCTATCACTGACTCTTTCACTCAGACTCCACTAAGACCACCACAGCTACCAGTTATGACAGCTTACCGGCCACAAAGAGTCCTATTTGCGAAGTCAGTTTGTCAACCTACAAAGGTTTGTAGTTGTTTTTGTACAACCACCTACACACTCCCTTAACGCTCCTAACCACGTGTCCAATGCACGGCTTTTCAGAGCAGACTGTCTTACCACACCTTTCAGAGCACGGACCACGCCTCAGACAGAGAGCGAACAAGCTATTCTTTCTCTGCCTATCCAGAGTACAACAAACCAACCCAGTATTTACTTTGTAACTTTGAGCACAACGACGTGTGTGTATCCTTCTAGGCAAGGAAACAAACACGTTCAACACCACCTCAGTACGTTCAAGTCTGAGCACAACGATGGGTGTGTCCGTGTCTCCTTCTAGGCAAGGAAACACACACTTCCAACACCACCTTGGTAAGTTGTAAATCTGAGCACCAAGCGGGTGGGTCAGTGTATCCTTCTAGGCAAGGAAACAAACACGTCCAACACCACCCCGGTACGAGGAACAAAAACGATAACCTTTCAGATTGCACACCCCACCCTCGCAACCTCAACTGTACTGTCAGCATTCACAGGCTGTCTGGTCCTCCTGGTCACCCACCTTGCCCTCCTGCCGCACACAAGCAGAGCAGAGCGTGAGGAGTGTCTACAGTGATCAGCTGTAGGCACGGCAAATTGAAAATGCGCACTTTGCTTATCGGGGTCACTTAAGGTAGACCCCACACCCCTTGAACGAAGGTCCTTGTCTGCGATCCGTTGCACAGGAAACGCTTCAAGGCTCCTAACCCAATGGACCAAGGGCCTCCGCAATTCCTCCCGTCGTTAACCGGCAACTGGGGCGTCCCCCTCTTACCGGTCGTCGACTTCTCACAACGTAGAATTTAACAATAATGAGGACAATTCCCGCCAGTCCAAACTACCGAAGTCAGAAAAGATGTACCGTCCAAAATTGACCCATGTAACGTACGGATATGGGTAAAAATTGTAATGGTGAAAAGCTAGTGCCACCAGTACCAGAACAAGTATTAATACTAAAATTGACTGCATCAGTTAATAACTAATAATACTAATAACTAACACTGAACTACTACTAACGGGTAATTAAGTAATAATGGACATAATTGAGGAGAAAGTGTCTAATTAATGTCCAATGGGTTTTATTTCAGTGGTAGCGAGTGTGTCTCAGCCAAATTGGAAACGAATTCGTACGGCTAGTCAGAAATGTAATACCCCCAACAGCTCGTGAAAAGTCGGTAATACAACCAAACACAGTCCTCAAAAGAATCATTGAGAATGATGTCTCGTTATATTAGCTCAGTGAAGCAAAAAAGGAAAACGGCAACAGACCAGGAATAAAATGGCATCAGGTCCAATCCTGACAAATAATACTGAAAAACAAGCTGGTGCACCTGTCACCAGGAAAAAATACTTTTTACCGGCTATCCGGGGGGTGATGCCTACAGTACCCCCTCCCGATTTTATGACGGAAATAGCATTTTCGTCATACACCTTCTGATTTCTTTCTGCAAATAGTATGCGCTATGTAGTCATGCCACACAGCGCATCGACCCACGGATAAACGCTAAAAGACGATAAATATATCCTCATACGGCACGTCAAAGCGGATTCTCCAGCCATTCTTGTAGATTTTTGAACTCCTTCCCCTCAATCTCTTTTTTTTCTTTCCTTTTTTTTTTTCTCGGCAGTATGTCAAGAACAAGCGTATATTAATAAAAAAATACAAGCAACGTGGTGCTGTAGTACGATTCCCTCTTTGATCTACATCTTCTTCTTATCATTATCATTATTATTATTATTATTATTATTATTATTAGTATTATTATTAATATTATTATTATTCGAGTCACAGGGAGATCGTAAGTACATTGTCTTTTTTAATGACATACCCTTGTATAAGGCGGATATCCTATGATATAGTATTAGGGGGCCAGTCCTAATAGCTATATCCGAAATCGAGGTGTATGTACCCGACCCTGCGATATACCGACACAAGTAGAGATTGACCGTGCTCAGGTACGACAGTATATAATCTATCGTAAAAAATAATTTAATGAAAGTTTCAGAGAACATTTCATTTTCGAGAACATCATCCCAGGACTTGGAAAGGGTCATACCCGGGAACACCATCGCTCAATACACTAGCGATCCCCTTATACGGTGTAGTAACATCGTCGATCGACCTTTCGCACTCGTATGTTGCGATCGAATGCCAAGTTATATCACTGAGTCTTTTTAATATTCATATTGATAACTGATGCATGATCAAATCATGATACGCCGTGGGCAATCAACCAGTTTGTTTGAGACGCATAAAGAAAAATAATTTCTTTGTCACTGCCTTCGTCGTCTGGCGCGGATTTCTTTGCCTGGTGGAGGACCACCAACAAAAGTCAGATCGAACTTTGACTGTTCGAGAATGTCCCAGATCTTATTAGGGATTCCGCCCAACGATAATTCAAAAGGGACATCAAGCACTCCTCTTGGCAGTGTCTGAATGGTCACGCAGTGTAATCCTTGTCTCTGGGAGTAATTGTATCATCCCATGTCTCGAGACTTTTTGCGTCTTTATATACTGGCAGATAATGTCTTGCCTTTGGATCCTCAACCGGGTCCATACTTCTCCAGAACTGGAGTATCGGTTGTACTATTTTTGCGGCTGATGATATTTTGAGTGTCCGTGTGACACGCATCTGTCGTGGGACCGCCACGACCCGCATCAAGTATAAGTCTGAGAGAGTGTCATCAGCGACATGTTGTTCCGCTGGTCTCATCAGATAGAAAGCATCTTTCGCCCATGCGATGGTTGCTATCGCATCGCCTTCCTTCCATCGCATGGACAATCTCAACGTTGCCCGCGTTTGGGTCAGTGCCCGTCCCCTCCTCCTCCTGGTGGACGTCCTTTGATCCCATCGACCTCATCGCCTTCCTCGGTTGGTCGTTGATAAGATCATTCCGCGCTCTCCTTAGCTGCGCCTCTGTGATCTTCTCCTTCTTTCCGCTATGCTCTCGCGGAGACTTAGACTGAGTCCCCACCGCGCTTATGCGGTCAGTCTTCTCCTTACTCTCCACCTCACTCTCCTCCTTCTCAGCTATCGATGCCCGATAAGCATCGTCTTGGTCTATGCCAGCCTCCTTGTGGATGGGCGGCACCTCTTTGAAATCGTCCTTCATCCGTTTTAACGCCTCCTCAACGGATTCATCTTCCAGTAAGAAGGGATCATACTTAATCAGCCTTCTTACATTCACAATTTGCACCTTCCCTCTACCCCTGATCTTGTAGTTCAGAGGTCCCGTCTGTTCCATAATCTGATAAGGTCCTTTCCAGTGAGTGAACAGCTTAGAGCTGACTCCCTTCGGGACCTGAGGATGGTACAACAGTACAATATCCCCAACCTGAAACTTGATCTGATCCAAGTGCGCTTGTCGCACCCCTTCAGCATCAGTCTTTCGGCGCTCCGCCTCTCTATGCGCCCTGACTATTTGTTCCGCCTCCATCTTCACTCTAAGTCTTATCCCAAACAACTCATCCGCATCCGCCCAAGTGTCTTTTGGGTGAAGGAGCGAAGTCGGGATATCAGGCTCACGCCCATATACTAACTGATATGGCGAGATTGAGCTCTTCGAGCCTCCTAACGCCGTAGAGGGTAGACAGTTCATTGCAAACGCAAATGATGGTGCTGCCTCGACCCATGCTCTTTGATTCTCCTTCTTCGTGCAATACATCTTTAGTGAGGCTTTGAGGGGTCTGTGTACCCGCTCGATTTTCCAATTTGCTCGCGGGTTATAGGCAGTAACGTATTGCCATTTCATCCCGTAATACTTAGATAGTTTGTCGATGACCTCGTTATTAAAGTCCGAGCCTCGATCAGAACATATCTTTCTTGGTACTCCGATCTGTGAGATGATCCTATCGATCAGCGCCTCGGCCGTCGTCTTGCCGGTAACGTCTTTGACAGGGATGATCCACACATAGTTGGTGGCTCTGTCAATAGCCGTGAGGAGGTATTTGTAACCATCCTTCGATTCTGGGAAAGGTCCCACATGATCAATGTGTATAAACTCAAACATCCCCGCATGAAGAGGAAATTCGCCAATCAGGCCGAAATTTGCCTTCAGTGGTGTTTTGTTTATCTTGCACGGGATGCATGCATCCACCGCCTGATCTATCTCCTCCTTCATCTTCTTCCACCAGAATCGCCTCGCTACGAACATATGAGTTCGTTGTCGACCCGGATGCGCCAAAAGTGGGCAATTGTGGGCTGCGACAAATATAAATCGTCTCAGACTCTCCGGTACCCAAAGGGTCCATTTGTCCGGCTGTGACGCATAGCGACCGTGAAGGCCCTTGTACCACAGTAGACCATCTCTCCATCCCATCTCCTTCATCTGATCTTTGATCGCTTTCGTCATCAGTAGCTCATCCGGGTTCTGATATAACTGTATCAGTTCTTTAAACTCCGGATCTTGAGCCTGTTGTTGCCTCCATGCGGTAGGCGAGGCTATATGGATAGTACCATCTTCTAGCCGTACCCCGATTCTTTCCGGGTCATCGTCTAGGTCACTTCTCCGCTCTTGAGGAGGCTCCGCATAAACTTCCTGCGTCTCCCCTTCCTCTCTTATGTTCGCCTTCGCATTCTCATATACCTCATAGGACCACTCAGCGTCCTCCTGGTTATGTAGCTCACAACATATCCCGTGATCCGGGCCTTGTGGACTGTACCGTAGACCTGTGCGGTCATATCGGACTCCACTCGCCATCTCCATCGCCTCAATGTGGCTGACCTCATACACCTTGTCAGTGGACAAGTCTTCCATCTCCACCGTGGACACCAACGCCGATACTTCTGAGTTAAACTCTAGCCTAGAGAGGCTATCAGCGACCACATTTCGCTTCCCCGGTAGATGGACCATTGTAAAATCGAAACAAGAGAAGAACGCTTGCCACCGCGCCAGCCGTCCTGTCTGTTCATGATTCATCAACCATAACAGGTTATGATGATCAGTTCTGACAGTAAATTGAGGTCCTCCCCACAAATACTCTCTGAGCCTCTTGAGGGCCCATACTACCGCCAACGCCTCTCTTTGCCTTGTGCAATAGTTTCTCTCCGCCGCACACAACTTCCTACTAATAAACATGATTGGGCGTAATTTCTTCTCCTCATCCTCTTGTTGTAATACAGCCCCAATCGCAAACTTAGATGCGTCTGTATCGACTACGAATTGTTTCGTAAAGTCGGGCATCGTTAACACCAGTCCTCCGTCTTTCGGGTCTTTATAAATAAGATCTTTGAGCGCATGAAACGCTTGCAAAGCCTCTTCGTCCCACTTCTCAAAGTCTCCAAAATCTATCATTTTCTCCAACTTAGCCCGTGTTCCACCCCAATCGGGTATAAACTGGCTATAGTATTGCGCCATCGCAAGGAATGAGTGCAATTCAGTGCGGTTCTTTGGTATCGGTCGATTCATAATCTCCTCCCTCTTCTCTTTGGATATCGAGACTCGATTATGGGAGATCTCGTACCCTAAGTACTCGTCTTGGCAAGTTGACACTTCTTTAGATTGCACTTCAGGCCAAAAGCTCCGATGCGCCTGAATATATCGGACAAATGATCGATATGCTCCTCTATTGTGTTAGAGTATACGATAATGTCATCGATATAGCAAAATGCATATTCTCCCGCCTTCTGTCCCCGCCTTCTCATAAAGCCTCCGTCAGACAAATCATCGTACTGACTGCTCAACATCTTCTGCATCGCCTTCTGGAAAAATCCTGGGGCTTGCTTGAGGCCCATCGGAAGCACTTTCCATTGGTATATTTCCATACCCACCACAAACGCCGTCAGCCATCTGGACTTTTCCTCCAGTGGTATCTGCCAGAAGCCATTCTTAAGGTCAATGACCGAATAGAATTTTGCATTCCGCAGTACTCTCCTTCCTTCTTCTAATGTCGGGAGAGGATTTCTCTCTTCCTCCAGCACCTTGTTAACACGAGCATAGTTAACTGTCAGGCGCCATTCTCCTCCTGGCTTCGGCACTATTCTCGGTTGTGAGACTATTGAGGATGTTGATCTCTCAATAAAGTCCTCATTGAGCAGCTGTCTTGCTAGCTCCTCCGCTATCTTCGCCTCATGCATACTCAAATTCGCCCTTCGTGGTGCCAGTGACGGCTCCGCAGTGAAATCTTCAGGCTTGACACCACCTGCATGTGGAGGGTCAAAAATTTCCTTGTTCGCCTCTAATTTGGCTTTTAAAACCTCCTTCTCCTTCTCCGTGCCTACTCCTTCTTCCAATATTTTCCGCGCCGCCGCTTGAAAATCTTCATCAGACATCTGCTTATGTTGCTTGAGGGGTTCTCTGTCCTCCTCCAAGCCTAAGTCCTCATCCGCGACATCATCTAGGCCCGTCTTTTCATACGTGACCGTGTCCGGCTCATCATCTTTACCGAGCTCCACCAGCATGTCAATGAGTCTCGCGTATTGCAAAGGAGCTTTACGGGTGTAAAAACCATCAAAGCATGTGAATGCTTGCGGTATCAATTTCAACTTGTCGAGGTCTCTGAGCTTCCGCTTGTATGCACTGCTCGGCTCACGAGTTCCCATACGACAAGCCACCACTAGCTGTTGCTTGCGAGAGGGTACCGGTATAGGATGATCAATAAGCCGGTCCCTTATTTCCTGCGCCTATATCGCCTTCTCATTATATGGCAGGATAATAGTACACGGCTTATTATTTTCGAATAAAGTCCGTAAGCATTTCTTCACTTCAGTCAGTGAACGCGGCCACGTCGGCTCGTCACCCCAGAAATCAGTAATAAAACTTTTAATAGTTTCTGGTGGAGTATCCGGGATTCGCCCCGTTCTCCTTGGTACAAACGCCTCCCTTTTTTCTTCTCCTACTTTCGCATGGAAACAGTATCCGTTAGTAATATGGACATCTGTTCCTACTCCTTCCGCGAATTCGCCAACGACGGGCTTCTTTGTGCGACACATATAATCTCCTCCTTTCGCTTCTCGATTAAGTCATCAATAGACTTTTTGTCCCAATGGCATGTCGGAACTGTGACAGTGCACACTTGGGATTCCCAATTGTCGGTCCAGGACAGTTCATCCGGTCTTACGACATGGGGGTGAACGTACACCTCAAGTGCCTCATGTGCGATGGCCATCTTTTTGTGATCAGTCGCTAGACTCAGCTCATAAGCCTCATAAGAGTCAGTAGCGTTGAAGGGATCAATATCGTTCTCTTCTCCTCTTTTTACTCCATATATCACTCGCCGTGCGGCGCAATCAATCACAGCCCCCATCGTAGCCAATTGGTCATACGATAGTAATATTGACCCGTGGTAACCGGGGACGACATAAAGGTCCATACGGTATACTCGTGCGGATTTCAATTTAAAGGTCAGTGTGATGATTCCCGTGATATCCGTCCGGCTGCTCACTCCTTTGAGAGTGCCCGTTGACTTTTTCATATTTCCGTCCACCCAGTCCCGGTATCGATTAAAAAACTTTCGGCCGACAATATTAATATTCGCCATCGTATCATTACCAACTTTTAATATTGTCTTCAATGTTTCACAATAAAGTTCCGTATAACACAGAGCATCGGGCCTGTGTATATTGGCTGCGAGAACAAGAACTTTACGTTCCAAATTTTGGAGTCTTGTCTCTAAGTTTTTCAACTCCTCCTTCTTCTCCTCCTGCTTCACCTCATTAACATTTTTATTATTCTGCGGTACTGGTGCGTTTACTATTTGAGCGACATTGTCTTGTGGTACTTGAGTACACACATTGTCTTTTTGCTCGCCACCCGCCGCGATCGTAGACATTGAGTCTGTTCGTGGTTGTTTGCTTGGCCGAGGCGATACGTCTGCCATTGGCCTCTTCGCCTCCATCGCAAGTCTCGCCTTCCTATTTGCATCAGTTATCATTGGTAACCGTGCTGTATGAACGGGTATGAGACTACCTTGGGGCTGCAGTCTCTGTGTACCCACATCTTTGTATTCAGATTGAGGAAGCGTTGGCCCAGTCTGCACAACAGCATTAGAAAGCACTGTGACTTTAGGGTTAAACTTCACAGTCTTCTCCTTCCTCTCTTCTTCCCCCTCCAGTCATTCCACCACCTCGAAACGATTACCTTGAGTAGTGTCCGGGTGGGATGACGTATCGGTCTCCGAGGCAGTGTTGTAGGCCTGAGCTCGACCGAAACTCGGGTTGGAGCTTGCCCATGAGCATCCTCCTCCTCTGGGTGGGGGGGCTGGAGCTCGAACACTCCCTCCATAAGGGGTATATCCCCGACCTCCTCCTCTTCCTCTCTGAGGGGTTCCCTGCCACCTCGAGGCTCCTCTCCATGTTCCTCCTCGTCCTCCTCCTGCTCCTCCTCCTCGTCCTCCTGCTCCTGCTCCTCCTCCTCGTCCTCCTGCTCCTGCTCCTCCTCCTCGTCCTCTTTGAGAGGCCTTTAAGTTCTTTTGTCTCTCCCTTTCCTCCTTCTTCTCCTTCATCCTCTTCATGTAGGTAATGATTGCCTCTCGTAACTCCTCATCATCACACATATTGGCATACCAACCTTCGTTCACAGCGGCAATCTGAAGCATATTGAAAAGGCCCGGTTCTTTGCCTTCCGTCATGCTCAGAAAATTTGCCCTTGCTGTTGGGTTCTGCCTATCATGATTGAAAGAGCAGTCTCTGTTCTCCATCTGTGCCTTACACTGCAAGCCCGCGAACCACCTCCAACATGCGGTCTTCAGGTCTCTCTCTGTCTCTTCCAACCGGCAACTCTGTTTGTGTACGTGGCTTTTGCGCCAACAGGTACACCGCCTGCCTGTGCCGTATGTGCCTCCGTGAGCGAGTCCATGTTTGAGCATGCACTCATCACTTCTTGAAACAGTGCTGACGGAGCAACGCTTTGAACCGTATTTTCGAATACGTGTGTCTCGAGGAAGTTCTCGGTCACTGAGCTAAACGTCGAGCATTGTTGTATGAGCTGAGTAAGCTTACTCGGGTTAACTGTGTGTAACGCCGAGAAGAAATAGAGGATGATCGACTTGCGGCCATAGAATAGCACATAGGAGGAAACTACCTCCGTAAGGGTCGCCGCCAAGCCAACAGCACTCCTCAAACTCATCGCCACTGTCTCAAAGATTTCAAATCCTATGAGAGTACCAGTGCAGAGATGCTGGTATCCATGCGATTGAAAATATGAAATGAGTGTGGCCACCGCCAGTTCACACTGAGCGTCTAGGCCTGTTGCATTGTTTCTCTTAATCTCCTCCTTCTTTCTAAAAAACTTGTACTGTGTCAGATCAAATCCCTCCGAGACTAGAGATTGGTCAAAAACAGTAACAAGGGCCTCGTATTCCTGCGTTTCGTCGCAAGGAAAAGCCTTCATGCAGGCATTGATCTCTTTGAGCTTGCTCAAAAGCGAAGCATCAGAGTCTTTGTCTGAGCTCGTCTTGGCATATAGCATGAGACTTGCCACTCCTCCTTTCTTCCCCTTGAAGGCATTTATGATGTTCTGTCTGTCCTTCTTCTCCGTGTTTGTGACCACCACCGTAGTTGAGCCCGGGGGTGCAGGGGCTGGTGGGGCAGGAGCTGGTGGGGTCAAATATGTCGGAGGGTGTGCCTTTGCACCACTCACTTTTGCTTTCATTCTCTCCAGTCTCATCGTCTTCTCGAACTCCTCATTCTCTTTCGCCTTCTTCTTCTCAGATATCACCAGCTTTTGAGCATGAGTGATAAAGGCCACCAATTCAGAAGCAGATCTGAGAAAATTATATTTCTCACATATTGGTCAACACCTGCTTTGTTGGCGACCGGTGGTGCGTTACTAAGTGATTTAAGGACAGAGTGATCCTTGGTAGGAATCCATCTCTCCCATGCCTCCTTGTGCAGTAACGCACCCATCAACAGTCTGATCTTGGTCAGAACTCTGTCGGTCTTCTCTAACTCATCAATCACAGGATGAGTTTCTCCTGCTGCCTTAATGCTTTTTTCCATCTCTGCCTTCCCCTCCTCCAAGGCATTTATTTCCATTGTAAAAAAATGAAATATGCCACTCGAGTTTTTCGAACCCAGATTGGTCTTCATTTTTGTTACATCGACTGCCTCCTGACCAGTCGCGAGGAATCTGGCCGTTGCTCTTGGGTTTGTCTACTGGAGGTAACCCTCACATCGTGGGCCGTATGTACGTTCCCAAATCAGGGTTTGAGTGTACACCCCAAAGATAGCATCGAGTAATTCAAGGTGGGTGTGTGTGTCCCCAAACTTGATATGCTGTATCTTCTTTCTCTCTTCTGGATCAGAGACCAGTTTGCAGAGGAGCTGTGCTGTGTTTGATAATAGGATATAGACATCCTTTTTAGCACGACTTTTCTCTCTTCTTTGATCCTGAGGGATCCACACATAGGTATCCTTCTCTCCCCCCATCTTGTTATCAAACTCTTCTTTAGTGAGGTCATAGTGGTCTTGCACCCACTGTTGTTCCTCCACTGTGATCTCCTCTCCATCACTATGAATCAAGTCGATCATTTTTCGTCCTCCTCCTCCCGTGTAGGCAGGTGGTAAGGGATTACCATATGCTCCTCCTCCTCCCGTCTCTTCTTGTTCAAATCCTCCTTCATCTTCGTCTCCTCCATATCTTCCTTCATCATCCCAGCCCTCTTCTACTCCTCCTCCTACTCCTTCATCTCCTCCTCCTCCTTCATTCAATCCTCCTCCTCCTCCTTCATTCAATCCTCTTCCTCCTCCTCCTCCTGCTTCTTCTTCTTCTCTTCTTTGATCTGCCTCCGAGAATTCACTCACTTCGGCGGTCTCTGTCGACATGATGTCGTAGTAGTGATCAACAGGAGGACAGTGTCAGCTCCTATGTTTGGTTTTTGTTCGTTTGTGTTCTGTTCCTCCTTCAGTCGATTGACTAGTGAAGAGAGAAACTAATAGAGAGGGTAGAGTGAGATTCCCTGTCCTCTATGAAACACTGTTTGTATGTTTGTTTTTGTTTGAGAAAAATAGTCTTTGAGACTTTCTTCGATTTCTTGTTCTCCTTACTCAGATTACTTTCTGGTCCTTCTTTTCTATATTGTATCTAGTATGAGGCACTTGGACCTACACACAGATAGTAATAGAGAAGCTAGAAAAGCTCTCCTTGAGAAGTCGACAGTCGGTCGGATAGGTTCTCAGACCTACCTTTAGAAAACGATCAGAGAGTTGCAAAAATACTCTGACGTATGTGTGAGATAATGCAGATAAATGCACAAACTAGAAGGGTAGAGTGTTGTGCTCCTGTCCCTATGCTTGTTTGTGTTTTGTGTGTGTTCCTTCACTCTTCTGTCCACCTCCTTCTTCTTGGTCTCTGTGTGAGAACAGCAAGAACGACAGAGAGTTTGTATCTGATAAGCTGGTGCACCTGTCACCAGGAAAAAGATACTTTTACAGGCTATCCGGGGGGTGATGCCTACAGAAAATCGTTGTAGATGTGCCACCGGGGGAAAAAAGAAAGTTGACAGAGTAAGTCTAAACGTCAAGTAGTGTCTGTGGTAAAAACCTCTGTAAATAGGTTGGTAGTAGATTATGAAGCCCCGATCAGAAATTCTAGGTTGGGTATTTGCCCACTGAAAGTTAGAGTCACGTAGTAGTGATATTGTATAAGTCCTCAGAGTCAGTAAGTTATTAATAATTATATTAAATTTTGAAGTTATTGATTTTGAATATATGAACTTGACTCATGATGCCACCGAAAGATTTAAAATTATTGTAATTTTAATAAATAAAATTTTTGAATATTTTTATTATTAATAAATATTAATCATCAATATTTTTATTGAATTTGAAAGTGACTTAAAGTGGATGCCGGCCGGCGGGGGCCGCTGCAATCTAGTAGCACTGTCAGACTCATAGAAATTAAAATGATACTACTGTAGTCACATGATCCGAGGTGACAAAACTTGAACTATACATGCATCAAATCAAAACACCCCCCAGCTTACGCTAGAAACGACTCGGAGGAAAATATGGAGAAAGTGTTTTTATTATTAACAATCTTTCAGAAGTCTGGATCATTATATGATTTTTTTTGGACTTCGTATATACCAGCTCGAGGACCTGGACTTGGACTTAGTACTGGTATTTAATGACTTGGA
>WBZZ01002091.1:45000-47500 GCA_019918135.1 Paulinella micropora
GAACGGCGCCTGGTGGCGCAAAAACCTGAATTTTCTGGTTTTTACGCCACCCGGCACCACAATTTATATATTTTCGAAGAGAGCTCATCAAGAAATGTCAGATACACCAAATATCAGCCGCTAAATCCCTCTGTTGTGCGCAAACGGCGCCTGGTGGCACAAAGACCTCAATTTTCTGGTTTGTGTGCCACCCGCGACCAAATCGGGTACGTACAATTGCAGGGCTTAGCTTCCCGGGAGGAGCCCCCCCGGACCACCGCCCCCCTCCCCTTCCCCGTCAACAGGGTACGTTCAATTGCCGGAGGTACCGGCAAGTACTCCCAAAAAATTTCGGCATTCAGGACACTCCCGTAACGCAAATATTTGCGTGAATTCCAAAAAAATTATATCAGCATCAACATCGAGTCTGGGGCTAGCCGCCCTGTCAATATGAGCTCCCAACTCCTCCTGGTTCACACAAGCCATGATTTATAGGGACAGGGTGTGCAGAAAATAGGCTAAGAAAACAAGGAATTTTGGAATTCAGGACACTCCCCTAACGCAAATATTTGCGTGAAATCCAAAAAAATTATATCAGCATCAATATCTAGTCTGGGGCTAGCAACCCTGTCAATATGAGCTCCCAACTGCTTCTGCTTCACACAAATCATGATTTATTCCGACTACTACTACTACTACTACTACTACTACTACTACTACTACTACTACTACTACTACTACTACTACTACTATTACTATTACTACTACTGCTACTACTGCTACTACTGCTACTGCTACTACTACTACTACTACTACTACTACTACTACTACTACTACCACCACCACCACCACCACTACTACTACTACTACTACTACAACCACGACTACTACCACTACTACTACTTCTACTACTACTACTACTACTCCTCCTCCTCCTCCTACTACTACTACTACTACTACTACTCCTCCTACTACTACTACTACGACTACTACTACTACTACTACTACTACTACTACTACTACTACTACTACTACTACTAAGAATAATGATAATAATAGTAATAACTGTTTGTTCTGCGTGTTACCTGGTTAAGGGCAAACAGTAACGGCTCTTCAGGCGTGTATCTATACACAATTCATAGATAGATAGATAGGTAGGTAGGTAGGTAGGTAGATAGATAGATATATAGATAGGTAGGTAGGTAGGTAGGTAGGTAGGTAGGTAGATAGTAGATAGATAGATAGATAGATAGATAGATAGATAGGCAGGAGGTAGGTAGGTAGATAGACAGACAGATAGATAGATAGATAGATAGATAGATAGATAGATAGGTAGATAGATAGATAGTAGGAAGATTGGTTGGTGTTGGTTGGTTGATAGGTAGGTACACAGATGGATGGACAGATTGAGAAAGGTAGAAATGTTTGCTTACCTCAATTTTAGGTTGGTACACAGATGGATGGACAGATTGAGAAAGGTAGAAATGTTTGCTGACCTCAATTTGGTTGGTTGGTTGGTTGATAGGTAGGTACACAGATGGATGGACAGATTGAGAAAGGTAGAAATGTTTGCTTACCTCAATTTTTGGATGGTTGGTTGGTACACGGATGGATGGACAGATTGAGAAAGGTAGAAATGTTTGCTTACCTCAATTTTAGGTAGGTACACAGATGGATGGACAGATTGAGAAAGGTAGAAATGTTTGCTTACCTCAATTTTCCCATGGACAGATTGAGAAAGGTAGAAATGTTTGCTTACCTCAATTTTCCCAGTTCGAACTGAGAAAGGTAGAAATGTTTGCTTACCTCAGTTTCCTAGGGAAAACTGAGAAAGGTAGAAATGTTTGCTTACCTCAATTTTCCTAGGGCGAATTGAGAAAGGTAGAAATGTTTGCTTACATTAACTTTCCTAGGGCGAACCAGATGCTTGGATGGACAGATTGAGAAAGGTAGAAATGTTTGCTTACCTCAATTTTCCAAGGGCGAACCAGATGCTTGGATGGACAGATTGAGAAAGGTAGAAATGTTTGCTTACCTCAATTTTCCCAAAGCGAACCAGATGCTTCCTACTTCTTGCGCTTTGAACACACTGCATACATACATACATACATACACATACATACATACATACATACATACATACATTACATACATACATTACATACATACATTACATACATACATTACATACATACATACATACATACCTGGCCCGATTACGGACCTCCTCCAGCAACAGCCTGACCTAACAGAAAGTATATATATATATATATATATATATATATATATATATATATATATATATAGGTACGGACCTCCTCCAGCAACAACCTGACCTAACAGAAAGTATATACATATATATATATATATATATATATATATATATATATATATATATATATATATATAGACATATGTATATATGTACATATGTATATATATATATATATATATATATATATATATATATATATGTACGGACCTCCTCCAGCAACAACCTGACCTAACAGAAAGTATATAT
>WBZZ01002091.1:62500-65000 GCA_019918135.1 Paulinella micropora
TATCTATCTATCTATCTATCTGTCTGTCTGTCTGTCTGTCTGTCTATCTATCTATCTATCTATCTATCTATCTATCTATCTATCTATCTATCTATCTTATTTACCAGCCCATTTAGGATGAGGGCTAGTTGGAAATCATCTAGAAGTTGAATCTTGCTGGCGGCGCGATGACACAGACTGGACACACACACATAGATTAAAAATAATACGACGATGATAGCGATGATGGCGATGGTGATGATGTTGATGGCGATGGTGATGATGACAACAACAACAACAACAACAACAACAACAACAACAACAACAACCTACAACAACCAACAACCAACAACCAACAACCAACAACCAACAACCAACAACAACCAACAACAATCAACAACAACCAACAATCAACAACAATCAAAACAACCAACAACCAACAACGTACAAATAACAAAGTACACACACACACACACAAAAACAACAACAACAACAACAACAACAACAACCTACAACAACCTACAACAACCTACAACCAAAACCAACAACCAACCAACAAACAAACAACCAACAAAAACCAACAACAACCAACAACAACCAACAACAACCAACAACCAACAACAACGTACAAATAACAAAGTACACACACACACACAAAAAGGATGATAGATAAGAATGACAAGAATGACGTACAGCTGAAGCAACTCGGTGCTGTCGCTGTCGTATCGACAACATCAACAACAAAAACAAACAACAATAAGAACAACAACAGACAACAGGAAGGAATGATAAACAAGAATGATAACAATACTACATGTCGTACAGCTCGAGCACCAAACAACAAACAACAAACAAATAACAAAGAACAAACAACAAAGAATAACAACAAAAACAACAAAAACAACAAAAAACAACAAAAACAACAACAACAACCAACAACAACCAACAACAGCAAAAACAACAACAACCAACAACAGCAACAAACAACAAAACAACAAACATCATAACTAACAAGACTATGGTACAGGTCGAGCAGCTCGGAGTTGTCGCTGGTGTATCGGAATTTGGACAGTGCGTGCAGCACGTGGGCGATTTGCAGCGAAGAGAACGAGGGTGTATCTCCTAACGCCGCTTTGCATAACACAGCAAGGACTTCGGGGCCCTGCAAGCGGGAGGGAGGGAGGGAGAGAGAGAGAGAGGGAGAGGGAGAGGGAGAGGGAGAGAGAGAGAGAGATAAATAAATAAATAAATAAAATAATAAAGTAAATAAAATAAATAAATAAATAAATAAATAAATAAATAAATAAATCAAATAAATAAATCAAATAAATAAATAAATAAATAAACAAATAAGTAAAAATAAATAAAATACACAAATAAGTAAAATAAATAAAATAAACAAATAAAGAAATGAAGAATATTTACCGGGTCATAGTTCAGTTTGTCCAATGCGGTCAGAGTGGACGCCACCTAGAAGGGTAGGTAGGGTATAGGTATAGGTATAGGTATGGGTATGGGTATGGGGGTATAGGTAGGTAGGGTAGGCAAGGTAGGTAGGGTAGGTAGGTAGGTAGGGTAGGTAGGGTTGGTAGGTAGGCATTGTCCAAAGCGGTCAGAGTGGACGCCACCTAGAAGGGCAGGAGAGGGAGAGGGAGAGGGAGAGGGGGAGTAGGTAGGTAGGGTAGGCAAGGTAGGTAGGTTAGGTAGGTAGGTAGGGTAGGTAGGTAGGGTAGGTAGCTTTCCAACAAACCAATGATGACCTGAGATGGGCAGGTAGGTAGGTAGGTAGGTAGGCAAGGTAGGTTAGGTAGGGTAGGTAGGTAAGGTAGGTAGGTAGGGTAGGTAGGTTAGGTAGGTAGGTAGGTAGGCAAGGTATGTTAGGTAGGGTAGGTAGGTAGGTAGGCAAGGTAGGTAGGTAGGTAGGTAGGTAGGCAAAGTAGGTAGGTAGGGTAGGTAGGTAGGTAGGGTAGGTAGGTAGGGTAGGTAGGTAGGTAGGCAAAGTAGGGTAGGTAGGGTAGGTAGGCAACGTAGGTTAGGTAGGTCAGGTAGGTAGGTAGGTGGTACCTCTACTGCCGCGAACGTGTGCGCATGTTTCAGGAACAGGTTGCACAGCGCTTTCAGCTGCGGCTTGTCTGGGGGGGCAAAAGGCAACAGATCGGACATAAAGGCAGTAGATTGGACATAAAAGGCGGTAGCTTGAGATAAAGGCAGTAGATTGGACATAAAGGTAGTAGCTTGGAACATAAAGGCAGTAGATTGGACATAAAAGGCGGTAGCTTGGGACATAAAGGCAGTAGATTGGACATAAAGGCAGTAGATTGGGATATAAAGGCAGTCAAGCGTGCCGGACACGTTTGCATGTAAGGTACACAGGCTTTCAACAGTAGTCTGTCTGGAAACAAAAAAAAAAAAAACGCAACCGGTTGGGAAATGAAGGCAGTAGGTGGACACAAAAGCTTGGGACATAAAGGCAGTCAAGCGCGCCGGGTACGTGTGCATGTTTCAGAAACAAGATGCACAA
>WBZZ01002091.1:72500-85000 GCA_019918135.1 Paulinella micropora
ATATACATACATATATACATACATACAATACATACATACATACAATACATATAATACATACATACATACATACATACATACATACATACATACATACATACATACATACATACATATATACCGAGGTGTGAGCAAGATATGGATTACATATATACATAACATAACATAACATAACATAACATAACATAACATAACATATCATAACATAACATAACATAACATAACATACATACATACATACATACATACATATATACATACATAGATACCTTTGTGACGGCAGAGGGGTCAAAGAGGTGTGAGCAAGATATTGCTTGTTGCGACAACGCCTGTATGTATGTATGTATGTACGAATGTATGTATGTATGTATGTACGTATGTATGTATGTATGTATATGAGCAAGATATTGCTTGTTGCGACAAGGCCTGTATGTATGTATGTATGTACGAATGTATGTATGTATGTATGTATGTGAACAAGATATTGCTTGTTGCGACAAGGCCTGTATGTATGTATGTATGTATGTATGTATGTATGTGAGCAAGATATTGCTTGTTGCGACAAGGCCTGTATGTATGTATGTATGTACGAATGTATGTATGTATGTATGTATGTATCTATGTATGTATGTATGTATATAGGTATGTATATACGTACGTACGTATGTATGTATGTATGTATGTATGTATGTATGTATGTATACCTCGATCAAGAATTTTTCTTCTTGCATCTCCAACTGCCCCATGGCCCAAAAAACGGTCGATAATCCTGTATATATAATAATAATAATAATAATAATAATAATAATAATAATAATAATAATAATAATAATAATAATAATAATAGTGCTTCTCTGTCAATGGCTGATACAAATCTGCACATACGCCTCCATCGTCTCACCCGTGAGGGGAGTACGAAGAATTGACGATAGGCTCTAATGACACCCCCGCAAGGGCAGTTCCAACACTTCCAGACGGACCGGTATGTTCAATGAAAATACTGGTGGCACCGACGGGAATCGAACTGGCGACAGGGCCCAGATGGTAGAACTTGACCACTGGGCTATCACGGTGTCCATAATAATAATAATAATAATAATAATAATAATAATAATAATAATAATAATAATAATAATAATAATTATTATTATTATTATTAGGGAGTACATAGGCCATTGGTCCTTTTCAATGGGCTGATTGGTATAAGCTCCTAGAGTAATGTTCTATGTCGTCACTTCCTTTATTCCACCGATTGGTGTGGAGACTTTCCTTATGGAATGGAGGACTGGATGCACATGGCCTTTTGGCTCAGCAATTGGCAGGAGATACATTATTATTATTATTATTACTATTATTATTATTATTATTATTATTATTATTATTATTATTATTATCATTATTATTATTATTATTATTATTATTATTATTATGGACACCGTGATAGCCCAGTGGTCAAGTTCTACCATCTGGGCCCTGTCGCCAGTTCGATTCCCGTCGGTGCCACCAGTATTTTCCTTGAACATACCGGTCCGTCTGGAAGTGTTGGAACTGCCCTTGCGGGGGTGTCATTAGAGCCTATCGTCAATTCTTCGTACTCCCCTCACGGGTGAGACGATGGAGGCGCATGTGCAGATTTGCATCAGCCATTGACAGAGAAGCACTATTATTATTATTATTATTATTATTATTATTATAAAGCTCCTAGAGTAATGTTCTATGCCGTCACTTCCTTTATTCCACCGATTGGTGTGGAGACTTTCCTTATGGAATGGAGGACTGGATGCACATGGCCTTTTGGCTCAGCAATTGGCAGGAGATACACTATTATTATTATTATTATTATTATTATTATTATTATTATTATTATGGACACCGTGATAGCCCAGTGGTCAAGTTCTACCATCTGGGCCCTGTCGCCAGTTCGATTCCCGTCGGTGCCACCAGTATTTTCATTGAACATACCGATCCGTCTGGACCAGTATTTTCATTGAACATACCGGCCCGTCTGGAAGTGTTGGAACTGCCCTTGCGGGGGTGTCATTAGAGCTTATCGTCAATTCTTCGTACTCCCCTCACGGGTGAGACGATGGAGGCGCATGTGCGCATCAGCCATTGACAGAGAAGCACTATTATTATTATTATTATTATTATTATTATTATGGACACCGTGATAGCCCAGTGGTCAAGTTCTACCATCTGGGCCCTGTCGCCAGTTCGATTCCCGTCGGTGCCACCAGTATTTTCATTGAACATACCGATCCGTCTGGACCAGTATTTTCATTGAACATACCGGCCCGTCTGGAAGTGTTGGAACTGCCCTTGCGGGGGTGTCATTAGAGCTTATCGTCAATTCTTCGTACTCCCCTCACGGGTGAGACGATGGAGGCGCATGTGCAGAAATGCATCAGCCATTGACAGAGAAGCACTATTATTATTATTATTATTATTATTATTATTATTATTATTATGCTGGAGGGGTGCACAAGATGGCACTCCATGGGAAGAGGAGGTGGTTGGGCCTCTCCCCACGAAGGTGACCGCTTGGGGAGGGCGGTCACCGGGATATGCGCAACTCTCAACTGGGCATTTACTCGGTAGGGGTTCGGCCAGGCAGGTTGTGGGGTTGTCTGTTGGATTGTTGGTTGGCTCGTTTTTCTTGGCTGTTGGTTTGGGTCTGGTTTCCTGGTTAGCCCATTTTCGCCGAATTTCCTGCCGAGTAAATGCCTGGGGGCTTCCAGTTCCGGTTTGGTGATCTTGTTGAGGTGAGCATTCGGAGGAAACAGTACCGAGATGGGTTGAAGATAGGATTCACATTGAGCCGAGATGGGGCTGAGTTGACCTGTTCCAACTCGGCTCCATTTCGGCTTCATGTTAATCCTATCTTCATCCTATCTGGGTTTTGTCTCCTCCCTATCTTCGCTTCTTCGGGGTTGCCTAACTGGAACACATGATGAGCGCACGTTGGAGAGGGGCTTCAGTCGGTCCCAATGCCTTGCCAGTGCCTTGCTGCGTTGCCATGCCTTGCCCCATGCATTCACACCCTCCACCGTTGCATTTCTAACTGAGCAGCTTCGGCTGGGATTACTATACTTGTCTGTAAGACCCTATAGGTACCGCTAGGTTCGCGCCTTCTATACCCACGTGGGGGAAGGAGTTTCAGCGGCACGCCGTCCGCTCTGGCTCCACTCGGGGACACCCGTACCTCATGATGTGTATTGTTAGGAGCAGCTGAAAGTCCATAAGGCATGAGAGTAGAGGCGTTGGCGATGCGATGGAGAGTGTGTGTAGTGCGTGAGGCAGGTTCTGGCGACGCTGGGGGTGCTGGCGGGCGCCGAAGGGCACGAAGCGACGCGGCAGCGTCCAGTGACACCGGCGGAAATGCGTGTAGTGTGTGTTGCAGATACCGCCGATGCTATTTGCATGGGCGGGCGCTTTCCTCGGCGTAAAGAGGCGCGGCGGTGATGGCCAGCGACATTGGCCATCTACTACTCTCAATGGATTACAAATACGCGAAGCACGGAGCTACCACTGTGGCCCTTATGGGACAAGGTAGAATCGCCGAAGACCTGGACAATCCCCGTGGGAATGCCTCTTCGACGGGCTCTGGCCCGATGTCCCAGGATGGGAGGATGAGGGCTCGCGTATATGACGGAATTCCTGAACCACGTGGAGAGGCTATCTTAGCTGCGCCTCATCCTTCCTCCCCAAACCTGGCACACGGGTCGGCGCTTCAACATAAGGCGAGCGGCGCTATATGGCAGATGGCACCGCCGCCTCGACGGTACCGGCGGGTAGATCGGTACGACAAGGACGGGCGTAATCTGATTGTCTGGGGGCTCTCAGAACGCGCCAATCTACAGGAGATCGCCTCCAAAATGAGCGGTCTTGGTCTGGTGGTCCCGGTAATGGAGTGGCAAGGCCAGCGAATGTTTCGTCACCTGGAGCTGGTCTACGAGGACGATGACAGCAGGCAGACGGCGTTGCAGCAACTCAAACATCTCAAATTCTTCGGCAGAGGGGTCTTGGGCGCAGGTTCAGGGACAGGGAACGTGTCCGAAGGCTTATTCGCATCCATCTGTGTGGGGGAAGCGGCGGTCCGGAAGGAGGAAGCTGCGACGGGATATCGCGTCTTGCCTCTGCATGAAGAATGTGTCGATGATGTGCAGGTGGTGTCTTCGGAATTGGCTGCCGATGCACCTAAGTGTGTGTCTGAGTGTGCTGATGTGCATGTGGTGCCCCTGCATTCGGCGGCCAGTGCAGTGGGGGACCAACCTGCGCAAGCATCTGCAGAGGGGGGCAGCACGAGGGCGGAAGCCAAGCGCGGCCGTCGGGTCCGGAAACGAGCCAAGAAGCACCGCTCCAAGCAGTTCGATACCGGCTTCAAGCTACTCGTCGCGAGTCACAACTGGCAGGGTAAAACGGGATACGACAACGTAGGCACGGCGGAATGGGCATCATTCTACAAGCACGAGGGCTGGCTAGTCATCGGGGCTCAGGAGCACCCGCATGGGCAAGAAGCAACTTTCCAAATGCAGCCTGGATGGATTCCGGATTTTTGGAAAACCTGCGGAGGTCAGCGAGAAAAATCGCTGCAAGGGTGGGGTTCTATTCGCGGTGGCTAACTTCCTTGGTCCGTATTGCAACCTGGTGTCAGCCCCCGTCGACCACCGGCAGCAAGTGTGGCTGCGTATCGCCTCGGGTGTTACCGGCGCTCAGGATATCTATGTGGGCAACGGCTACTTTCCCCAGGAAACGCAGGAAGAAGAGTCGTCAGAGGCGTATGCGGCCTGGCAGGCAGCTATAGCTTTTTTTGGAGCCAAAGGTCTTGTGGTCACGGTGGCGGATGCCAACGCGAAGCTCGGGCCGGCATGCAGCCGAAAAGAGGAGGGCATCGTCGGTCAGCACGGGGAGGTCGATCATAAGGGAGCACCGGTACGTTCGGAGAACGGCAAGAGACTCGCGGCTGTCCTCGTCGCTTCGGGACTGCGAAATCTGAGCGGCTTCTCGTGCCCAGTGGAAGGGTCCTACTGGTGGTCCCGGCGTGAGCAGCGCGGCATGGGCACAGGCAAGCACCTCCTCGATTACATCTGCGCGTCGCCTGGCTTGGCATCTGGAGCAAAGTTCGGAGTATGCGAAGATGATCTTGATACGGACCACAAGGCAGTATGGGCCGAACTGACGTGGAGCGGCCAGCGCCGGCCAAAGCGGGCTGCGAAACCTTACAGGTCCTTTCGTGTTGATAAGCTTATTGGTGCTGGTGTCTCGGGTAATGATCACGCTGCGAAGCAAGCGCTGGATTATCTACGCGACAAGTTCGATGACGTATTCCAGCATTGCCTACAGAAGCTTGGAGTACATCAGCTGCCTGAGCTTGACCTATCGGGTGGTGCCGACAGCCAACGGGTGGTAGATGACGTCACCGAGCGAGTGGCGCAGTCCTTACGAATGGCGGCGCACCGGGTCCTTGGCTCCAGATGTATACGACCCCGTTTCACCAACAATTGGTTCGACGGGGAGCTAAAGGAGCTCATTCAGCAGCGCCAGGAGGCCTACGCAGCATACAGGAGGGATGAATCGAATGCGGAAGCCCGTCTGAATTGGCTACGGCTCCGCAAGGAAATTCGGAAGGCAACTCGGGCCAAGAAGTCCGCCTCCTTCAAGCAAGTGCAGGAACAAGCGGTCAAATGTCAACGCGAGCAATCCTCAAAGCGCTTTTGGCTACTCGCGAAGCGGCTTGCCGGGGCACGCAGAACGAAGGTCTCCGCGCCGGTGCAAAGGGAGGATGGCTCACTGGCGTGTACGCTGCCGGAAAAGGTCGCTCGGTGGGAGGAATTTCGGAAAAATTCGGTGAAGCCACGGGAAAATCCGGCAAGTGCGGCTGTTGTGGTGGAGTGCTGTGCAGAAGCAGGCTCGCTGGAGTGGGAGGAAGCCGAAGCTAAGCGGCAGTTCCACTGGAACGATCGCTTCAGAGATGAGGTGGCCCGGGCTATGAAGGAGCACGAGGTAGGTGAAGACACTTGCGAAGAGCTGGACACGCCGTTCACGCAAGAGGAGGTCCTTGCAAGGCAACGTGCCCTGAATAACCACAAAGCTTGTGGCGAGGACAAAGTGAAGAACGAGATGCTCAAGTATGGCGGCGCCTACATCAATGGCTACTTAACGCAGTACTTCAACTGGATTCGAGAAGCCGAGAGGACTCCAAAAGCTTGGGGCAAGGGAATCATCGTCAATATCCCCAAGGGTGGGGATCCTACGGATCCTGACAACTGGAGGGATATCTCGATTATTAGTTGCCTTGGTAAGCTGTATCTGTCCTTATTAGCTACTCGTCTAACGCTCTTCGTGGATGGCCCGGATAAGCTACGTCCAGAGCAGGGAGGCTTCCGCCCGGGGCGTCGCACTACGGATCAGGTCTTTACCCTTTGGCAGAGGTTGAAGGGGCGTCAGCAGCAGAAGCGGGAGTCGTATGTCCTGTTCGTCGATCTACGCAAGGCTTTCCCGTCTGTTTGGAGAGATGGTCTATTTGAGAGGCTCTGGAAGCTGGGTGTAAGGGGCAAGTTCTGGCGCACGCTACGCAGGTGCTACGAGCAGACTTTGTCGCAAGTGCTAGTTGATGGAGCACTCACCCCCGAAGTACTGGAGGGTGTAGGCGTCCAACAGGGGTCCCCTCTCTCTCCCACACTCTTCAACGTCTTTATGGATGAGCTGTGTGATCGGCTGGCGAGTGCCCTCAAGATCACGGATGTGAAGCGGCTGAACGACATCAAGGCACTTCTATACGCGGACGACGTGGCCCTCATCGCTCACAGTCGCACCGAGCTCCAGAAGATGGTCAATGTTGTGGCCAAGTTCGCGGAAGATTACCGGCTGGAAGTCAACTTGAAGCCCGGCAAGACGGAAATCATGCCCGTTTACACGTCGAGCAAGGCGAAACGACCAAGTATCAGGGAGCGAGGTGAGCCCGTGGTGTGGTTTCGCGGCCAGAAGCTTTGTGTCACCAGTCAGTACAAGTACCTGGGAGTGGTTATCACCGACGACCTGAAGTGGAAGGAGCAGGCCCTGCGGGCTACGCGTGTCACTGAAGTCGCCACCGCAGGTTGGTACTCTTTGTGGTGTGCAGGTGAGATACAAGCTAGGTATCGTCTCATGTGCTGGAATCAACTTGTGGGGGCCAAGCTGAAGTACGCCTTCGATGTCTGGCGTGCCCCCGTATCGCAGCTCACCAAGCTGGAGGCAGCAATGCTGCGCCCCATGAGGATGATTCTCGGCATCAGCCCTAAGACAAGCAAGTGGATTACACTCTTTCTGGCGCGCTCTTTGAGTGCGGAGCGTTTGCGGCGGGCGGCGCAACTGAAGTTCTATGGACGGCTGCGTGTTCTACCGGAGAAGCGATTTCCTGTCATCGCATCTCAAGTCAAATCCGACTGGACTGCGGAGGCCGAAGGCGCTATCAGGGACTCAATGGATCTACAACAAGGGCTTCAGGAGCTCCTAAATAGCTCAGAGAAGGACCTCGAGGGTTGGTGTTCGACTGTGGACAAGTGGGCCCTTCAGCAGGACGTCAAGATGGTGCAGCAACTGATGTGGGACAAGCGAGAGGCAGGCAGCGATCTTACTGATGGCCTGCGAGTCATCCTAAGACAAGTCTTTGGAACTAAGGAGTTCCCAAGATGGGTAGCCCTTGATGATGCGCATTATAATCTGCTTCGGAGAAGGTTGCTCAGCTGCAACAACCGCCTTCGGTTGTACCGCAGCAAGTTGGTCAGTGGCATGTCCCCTCGCTGCTTCTGTTGTCATGATGATGTCAATGAGTCCCTTGCGCACTTCTTATGGGATTGCCCCATGCATGAGGGGAGACGTAAGCAGCTGTTGCTGAGTATGCAGAGGCTCGGTGGCATGGCTGTGGGGGGTGCTGAGGGGGATGGAGGGAGTGAGGAGGGTGGTGAGGTCGTAGGCGGTGAGGTTGTGGTGGAGGATGTGTTGCTTGGGCGGGAGCGGGAGGGCTCTGTGCGGCAGGGTTGGGATGATATGTCGCCTGTGGATCAATCACGATTGTTTTGTAAGCTTTTTCAGGGGAAGTCGCGCTTCCGCAGCAACTTTAGGCTTGCTGCGTTGTTAGGGGTTACAGCGTTGCGTCCCCCTCCAAAGTTGGATGTGTTGTTTGGATCATATGTGTCTGAGTGTTGGTCTGCTAGGGAGGGTAAAAGGGAGGAGCTTGGGGTGGAGGATGGGGGCGAGGAGGTGATTGACCTCACTGAGGTTCCATCAGCTTCTGTCCCACCCTCTGCCCCAAGTGACGTTGATGTTGCGCGGCGCGGCCGTCCGCGCAGTGTGGACGTCCTGGCTAGAGAGAGGGGTTCGGGAGCGCAGCGTAGTGTCTCCGAGTTCTTCTCTTCAGCTAACACCCTCGCATCTAGCTCTTCATGCACATCACAGCCCCCATCTGCCCCTGCTGTTGCTGTTGCTGCTATGTCTGTTTGGTGTTCTGACAATGCGTTGGGATCGGCTGACCCCGGTGACCCAATGGAGGCACATGTCCAGGATCTGGATCTGATGCTATAGTCTGAGGAAGCCTATTATTATTATTATAATAATAATAATATTATTATTATTATTATTATTATTATTATTATTGGACACCGTGATAGCCCAGTGGTCAAGTTCTACCATCTGGGCCCTGTCGCCAGTTCGATTCCCGTCGGTGCCACCAGTATTTTCATTGAACATACCGATCCGTCTGGACCAGTATTTTCATTGAACATACCGGCCCGTCTGGAAGTGTTGGAACTGCCCTTGCGGGGGTGTCATTAGAGCTTATCGTCAATTCTTCGTACTCCCCTCACGGGTGAGACGATGGAGGCGCATGTGCAGAAATGCATCAGCCATTGACAGAGAAGCACTATTATTATTATTATTATTATTATTATTATTATTATTATTATTGGACACCGTGATAGCCCAGTGGTCAAGTTCTACCATCTAGGCCCTGTCGCCAGTTCGATTCCCGTCGGTGCCACCAGTATTTTCATTGAACATACCGATCCGTCTGGACCAGTATTTTCATTGAACATACCGGCCCGTCTGGAAGTGTTGGAACTGCCCTTGCGGGGGTGTCATTAGAGCTTATCGTCAATTCTTCGTACTCCCCTCACGGGTGAGACGATGGAGGCGCATGTGCAGAAATGCATCAGCCATTGACAGAGAAGCACTATTATTATTATTATTATTATTATTATTAACCTCGGCTTAGTGCAGTCTTGCCCTCAGGAGCTCCATCGGTGGCCCCGATCATCAGGCGAGAGACTGACACGGGGGGTGGAGGACCTCGAACAAGGGTATTGGAGGCTTATGTCCGTTGAGGATATGCCATTAGCTGCATCAGTACGCCTCAGATGTAGTAAATCTGCCTTGGAGTGTTGACATTGACATATTTGAGGAAAATCCCGATGAAAAAACCTAGTCACACTTGCTAAACAGAGTTCCAGCCCAATGGCCGCAAGGCGTTAAACTGTGACGCCAACTCATAACCCTTTGGTGGTAGATGCTGGGGAGGAGGGTCGTTGCGCGCGTAAAAGATCTTAAACTCCGCATATGCTGGTTGATAGCCCAGGACCCAGCAGACACCAGATTGTTATGGGTGGGGTTTCGAGGCAGCTCTAGCAACCGCGCTTGGTGTATGCACTTGCACATTCGGTGACGTCTTGCAAGAGGTTGCTGGGACTGCGGAATAACCTCGGCTTAGTGCAGTCTTGCCCTCAGGAGCTCCATCGGTGGCCCCGATCATCAGGCGAGAGACTGCACGGGGGGGTGGAGGACCTCGAACAAGGGTATTGGAGGCTTATGTCCGTTGAGGATATGCCATTAGCTGCATCAGTACGCCTCAGATATAGTATTATTATTATTATTATTATTTGGGGAGTACATAGGCCATCGGTCCTTTCCATGGGCTGATTGGTATAAAGCTCCTAGAGTAATGTTCTATGCCGTCACTTCCTTTATTCCACCGATTGGTGTGGAGACTTTCCTTATGGAATGGAGGACTGGATGCACATGGCCTTTTGGCTCAGCAATTGGCAGGAGATACACTATTATTATTATTATTATTATTATAATATTATAATATTATTATTATTATTATTATTATTATTATTATTATTATTATTATTCAGCCCCATGGCCTTACGGCGTTAAACTGTGATGCCAACTCAAAACCATTTGGTGGATGATGCTGGGGAGGAGGGTCGTTGGGCGCCTGTCGAAGATCTTAAACTCCGCTGTGCCGGTTGATAGCCCGTGGACCCAGCGGATACCAAATTGTTATGGGTGGGGTTTTGAGGTAGTTCTAGCAACCATGCTTGGTGTACGCACTTGCACATGCGGCAACGTTTTGCAAGAGGTTGTTGGGACTGCGGAATAACCTCGGCTTAGTGTAGTCTTGCCCTCAGGGCTATCGGTGGCCCCTATAATCAGTCGAGAGACTGACTAGGTGGGGATGGAGCACCTCGAACAAGGGCATGGAGGCTCATGTCCGGAAACGGATTGTGCCATCAGCTGCATCAGTATGCCTTAGAGGAAGTATGTTATTATTATTATTATTATTATTATTATTATTATTATTATTATTATTATTATTATTATTATAAATTATATATATATATATATATATATATATATGTACACACACACACACAGATACACACACACACACACACACACACACACATATATATATATATATATATATATATATATATATATATATATATATAACCACTTTTTATGACTGACGAATAAATAAACTAACAAATTGAATACATAGATAGGTAAAGAATGCCTATGTATGTATGTATGTACGTATTGTATGTATTGTATGTATGTATTGTATGTATGTATGTATGTATGTATGTATGTATGTATGTATGTATATTTATCGTCATGCATCTTCAAACTGCCTCATGGGCCAGAACACGGACAATAATCCTGTATGTATGCATATATACCATTTTTTTTGTAAATGACTCAATGAACTGAGTAAAAAGTAAAACTAACCAACGAAATAAATAGGTAGGTAAAGTATTTTCTCGTTTTGCAGTTCAAACAGTGGATTAGTATATCATGCGGCTAGCCACAAATTTGACGTGTTTTGCGGGCGAGCCGGGCCGGGGAGCCCGCAAAACACGTAAAATTTGGCGCGCCGCATATGTAAGTTTTATCGGTAACCCGATCACATTTTGTGGAGGTGACCGATAAAATCCTGTGTGTGTGTGTGTGTGTGTGTGTAGATATACACCCATTTTTTATGATTACACGGATTGCTTAGTAAAATTTATAAACTAACAAATTAAATAGATAGAAAAAAGAATTTCTCGTCTTTGCAGGTCCAATACCCGCCATCTGTAGATAGTACCTAGTTAGATTGATAGTAGATAGGTAGGTAGATAATAAACTAACAAATTAAATAAATAGATGCAAAAAAAAAAAAAAAAAAAAAAAAAAAAAAAAAAAAAAAAAAAAAAAAAAAAATCTCTTCTTGCAGGTCCCACTCCGCCGTCAGTAGATAGTAGATAGATAGATAGATAGATAGATAGGTAGGTAGGTAGGTAGGTAGGTAGATAGATAGATAGATAGATAGATAGATAGGTAGGTTGATAGTAGATAGGTAGGTGGATAGGTAGTTAGATAGGTAGATAGGTATGTAGATAGGTAGGAAGATAGATAGGTAGATAGATAGAAAAAGAATTTCGTCTTGCAGGTCCAACTCCGCCGTCAGTAGATAGTAGATAGATAGATAGATAGATAGATAGATAAATAGGTAAATAGGTAGATAGATAGATAGATAGATAGGTAGATAGGTAGGTAGATAGATAGGTAGGTTGATATAGTAGATAGGTAGGTGGATAGGTAGTTAGATAGGTAGATAGGTATGTAGATAGATAGGAAGATAGATAGGTAGATAGATAGAACAAGATTTTCTTGTCTTGCAGGTCCAACTCCGCCGTCAGTAGATAGTAGATAGATAAGATAGATAGATAGATAGATAGATAGATAGGTAGGTAGATAGGTAGGTAGGTAGATAGATAGATAGATAGATAGGTAGATAGATAGATAGATAGATAGGTAGGTAGATAGGTAGGTAGATAGGTAGGTAGATAGATAGTAGATAGGTAGGTGGCTAGGTAGTTAGATAGGTAGATAGGTAGGCAGATAGATACCAAGATAGATAGGTAGATAGATAGAAAAAGAATTTCTTGTCTTGCAGATCCAACTCCGCCGTCAGTAGATAGTAGATAGATAGATAGATAGATAGATAGATAGATAGATGGATAGATAGATAGGTAGGCAGATAGATAGATAGATAGATAGGTATATAGATAGATAGGTAGATAGGTAGGTTGATAGTAGATAGGTAGGTGGATAGGTAGTTAGATAGGTAGATAGATTAGGTAGATAGATAGGAAGATAGATAGGTAGATAGATAGAAAAAGATTTTCTTGTCTTGC
>WBZZ01002092.1:0-47712 GCA_019918135.1 Paulinella micropora
AAGCCAATATCAATAAACGATATATTTATCATCCTAATGCTATCCACTAAGCTAGTAACATGTATAGTTACTATACTAAGCAATATACATAAGCTATCTCTGACGCACCCCCCGAAATCAATATTTTCAACAGAGTGAAATGTTGATTTCCAATCAAGAGATATGTGATGTGAAAATATGAAAAGTAAAGACAATATCGCATATACTGTCTCAGTGGCTCAAAAGAGGTCAACAAAAAATTAATATGTATATAAATTATGCAGACCGACAAACAAGTGTGAAACACCGATAAGAACATAATCACACCATATTAGACAAACAAACGGAAACGTAACACCAACCACATCAAAACAAGCCTATCGCTCGAGCTATCATGCCAATCACTCACGCAATCAACAAGTAGAAGTAAATAGATATAAACTTCATGACAAAGCGACCAAAGCACATCAAGATATGATATCAACATAGTACGTATTACTCACAAAACAACAATCTCGCCAACATAAGGACAATGGCACAGACGTCATCAAACCCAGCCATGACATACTATAATGCAAGCCAATCATATCAGGCATCATGCCATTGCGAGATAAAGACATAGTTTATGTATGCGGTAACAAAAAATAAGAACAGAAAACAAACTTAGTTATGGTATGCTGAACGACAACAAAAAAAAAACAACATTGACGATATTTGAATTAAAAAACGACCATTACAAGTCAAAACGAAGCAAAAACCAGCAAATGATCAACAATATGCAATAACCAGCCCTAGCTATGCTTATCGCTCATTCACCGCCGCTTAACTGTCGACACGCCCCCTCGTCTTGCCTATGTCCTAGTCATATATGCGTATATAAGCTATATACATGACACATGAGTTATGCAACGCACTAACACACATGATGCATGTCCCGCGCTGCGCAAACATGCAACATTTGTCAATTAGGCACATACGTGTTAAGCATATTGTTTTTACTTTAATTTCTGACTCCTGATTCATCTTAGTCTATCTTGTCTGACGTGACGCTCCTGTCTAAGCTACCAGCTGACATATACATCACATTGACATTGTAATTATCCCCACCATGACAAAAGACCATACAAACACGCGCAAAACATCCCTGCTCATGTTTCAACATACAGTCATTCATCACCAAACATCGCTATGCAAAAGCACACAAGAAATTTAGTACATGACAAACTAATATCATTGACTTCGCGCTATATACTTCTGCATTACAGCTGTACGTTATACTGCTTCTATCCTGAGCTGTTATAGCTATCCACTAACTATGCATATGGAAAAACTGTTCTGGATCAATTAAATTGTCTGCTTATTACATTAAAACTTGTTTTAGTGTTAAATCAGTGACATAGAACATCATCAGCCAACCATAGACCATCGATACCGGCAAACACATCACATCGCCTGTCTACCTGGCTATTCTCGCAACTACGACACTCTTCAACCCTACTTGAGCTAACCCCAGCTAGCCTGCTGCGCTATATACTCCTAATCTAGCCTTGAGTACTATTAGTTACTACAGCACCCGCTTTAGTTACTCTAGAGACTCATTCCTTAGAACTAGACTCTCGTACAGCCTCTTAGCACAACTTGCAGCCTGCGCCTCCCTCGCTAAGTCACTCAACTGTCCTAAGACTAGCTCCTGCGACTACTTGGCTAATCTTAGCTCGCTTTAGTACTATTACTACCTCCTAGTACTAATGCCTGTGTCCTAGACACCCCCCGAGCTCCTAGACCGCAGCTATCTTACTTTAGCTGTCAGCCATACCTATAGCTATCCGCCATCATGCCCGCCTGTATGCTAAGACATACGCCATCGCGCAGACAAACAATCTCACAGCTATAAGACTAATCGATCTAAGCTGATTACTGACTTAATATTATTACCTTATGAATTAATGGTATGTCTAAGTTACGAGGCTAGCATTAAATTAACTTCCTTGACAGCTACGAGCTCTTTCCTAACTTACTTCCTTAGCTAACGAATTAGTTCTAGCTCAAATTAGGGTTACTAGGGCACTTTAGAAACTCTCAGCACACTATGCGACGTAGTCCCGCCGCACGCCAAGACATACACATATGACATCTCGCTCTGCGCTAACTAGTCTAAGGCAACGCGGCTTGAGCTATGCTTTACTATTCTTTAAGCAAAAGCCTGCTGCTAGTTACCCTAAACTGCATTATGCGATAATGTAACACTGCTGCCTGACTGTATAACAACCTGATGGCTATCCTGCGGCTCATGACTAGACACACACAAACATGCACCCGGGCATTCCCCACACATGAGTAGTAATCATACATTCAATCACACACGAAGAAGAAAGCACTCGAAGCCCCTCTATATCAGTCTAGCTACCTCCCTCTCACTTACCTATCACTATCGTATGTGTGTTTGATGTAATGTGACCATACACGAAAACATAAGGAAAGAGAGGTGAAGTCATGCGTGAGAAGGTCATATGACTAAAACATTACAACATGAAAGTTTCATATTATGACAAATCAATCAATAACCTACATACAGACTCATCATCAGTGCATGCATCAATGAGGACACATGCTATGCTAGAGACAGACAATCATACAGTTGAAAACGTCTATATTGACTGTCGCTGCGCGCTGACTATCCTGACTACACACATGTAACTATTATTTAGTAAATTAAGAACTGCCTGTTAGTTATGCTATTATTATTCGTTCTTGTGCTAATAGTCTCACTCTTTCTCTCTCTCTCTCTCTTAACTTGACTTACGCTGACTACACTCTAGACAAACAACACAACGCGCATATGTATATCTGTGCTATCAACCACAACAAACATGCCTCACTGGCCTATCTGTCGTCTCGCTATGTGTAACATGCCTGCAAACCCACAAACAAACATAAGCACTGTTTATCCTTGCCTGTCTAAGCATGTCGAGCTCCTGCTGCGCTCTTACTGCCTATGCACATGACATGTCACTACACACAATCAAGTCATTGTTAAAACATGACGCATGCATCCACTAACTTTCCTAGTAGTTGAGCACGCCCTATCTGCCAACATACAGTAAGCATAAGCATGAAACAAAGTGACATTGAAGCTATACCCACTTAATTGACACATTCATACAGACACATGTCAACACATTGACTGAACACCACGCAATACATACATGGATGTCTGTCGCCTTATCTGTGTCTGCGTGCTATTCTATGCAGCTTAGCATTCTTTACAGCTAGTTTACTTCTGCTAAACTGTCTAGCTTGCTAGCTTACTGCTTATACAGCTCGTTCTTGGTATGTTTTGTGGCTCTGACTCATCTAACCCCCCTTTTTGCCTATCCGCTAGACTGCCTTTAGAGTGGATAGTGGATGGGTAAAAATAAATCTGGTGGCTCTATACTCTCTCCTGCGTTTCTCTACTCTCTGTAGCTATCTGGCTATCTATTATTACTTAATCTAAACTACAGAAATACAACAAACATCAGGAAGAGAATACATACCTGTTTCCCGGAGTCATGACTGACGACACAATGAATATTGTGTCCATCTAACCTGACCTCCACTGTTCTATCGTTAGTACCTCTACTCCTAGCTAGCTATCGGGGTATGGTAGCTATACAACGAGTGATGTAGAATTTTACAAACACACACGTACAACAACGCCCCAACAATTATTAACATAGGTAGGTAGCTGAATGAAATGTAGATCAAGCAAAGACACATCACTGTCATCATGCAACAACTCAATGCGACACGACAACAACATTTCTAGCTATCTCGCTGTCTAGTATGTCACTGTGCTGTAAAGGATACATATTGTATAGCACATAGTATATATAATATAAGATTATATAATATAGTAAGACTAAATAACCACATATGCAAAATGGGTAACAAGTGTGACACAAATGTGACATAAATGTGACACAAATACTTTGAGGTAAAATGTGTCACAGATGTGACACAGATATGACACAAAGTAACAGATCATCTGTGGCACATTTGTATCACAAATGTAAATTATATAATATTACATTGGATAAAAATAAGATAAAAAAGTAAAATAGTATCAGATACGATTTAGTGTTATACTCATATGGTTGCGGCATGCCACAGGCAAACATATATGTAGTAAGATAAACGTATGTGATATGATGTGGTTATACAATCAACGACATCAACGACGACGATGGAAACAACCACCACAACAACAACAACAACAAGAATGATAATAATAATAATAATATTAATAATAGACTTATCAGTCAATTGGCCTTTGATCCTGTCGGACATGTGCCTCCATTGGTAGCACGGGACCGTTCGGTGACGCGGCTCCGCTCCAAAGACTCGAATATTAATAATAATAATAATAATCATAATAATAATAGTGCTTCTCTGTCAATGGCTGATGCAAATCTGCACATGCGCCTCCATCGAATAATAATAATAATAATGAAGGTAATAATGATAATGATAATAATAATAGTATCACCATCATAATTGTCATTTATTACGATCATTATAACCATCAAAATTGTCATCATTATAAATTTAGTAATATAACATAAACTAACATTACATAATATAATGACCAATAAGTGCCACATAGATAATATGTTATGTATGTTGAATGAAATATAAATTATTAAAGCATAATATAACATAATATGATGTATAAGTAATGTAACGATGTAATGTATGTCATGTGATGGTGTAGTGTAGTGTGTTGTAGTACTATGTTGTGTGATGATGTAATATATAACACAATATAACATAATATGATGTAATATAATATAATATAATATAATATAATATAATATAATATAATATAATATAATATAATATATTATATTATATTATATTATATTATATTATATTATATTATATTATATAATATTATATTATATAATATTATATTATATAATATAATATAATATAATATAATATAATATAATATAATATAATATAATATAATATAATATAATATAATATAATATAAATGCTTACAAACCTTGGTCCGGATTCCAAGTCTGGTGTGTACATTGTATATATTATATGTTATGTATATGTATATGCATGTCTTGATGTATTACCTCTAAAGCATAGAGACAATAGATCAAACACTACATATGCATATGCATTGCATTTACCGGCATACACATTAACAATGTGCAGTTGCACAAACAAAACAACACATTGCTAATCATACACTAGCGAAGCAGTCGCACCCCCCCAACTCACTAACTACGCACTAAAACTATAACGCAGGGTACGTGAAATAAGTGGAATGACCTGTTGAACACTTCTTGTTCCTGTTGACTAACTAGCCAGCAAACAAATTGTCCTGCAAACTAATTAGCACAACTAAGAGACATGAAATCATTTGTTCAGTTAGAATTACCAACACGACCATAGACTCAGTAGGTATCTTACACATCTGCTCAACCTAACATCTTGCCTACATCAATCTACCGTACAAACATCCTGCACGCAGCTATTCATTCATGACGTTTCGTACTTACTTGCTACTATTAGCTTGCTATCTTATCCAAAATTTGCTTGCCCCTGCCTGTGGTCCCTCAATTCTCTCTTGTCTCCAAATTACTTCCTCTTACTTTAGAATTCTATCTTAACTGCCTCTCTTTCTGCGCTCTTTCTTTCTGTCTTAGTCAGCATCACTTTTAAACTTACCTCCTGTGAGACTATCTTTAGACCAACTGCCTATCTCATGTCTATCCTTTCATTCTATCTCTGTCTGTACAAGTCACCCCCCCAATCCAGTCATTCATCCAACCAGACCACCATGAGGCAAGCAAATCAGCAACAGACGAGATAAACACAATGAACACTGACAAACACTTATAAGATATCATGTTAATCAAATACCAAGCAAAAGAAACACACTTTTGAGCCTGTGTACCTACCAACCTCTCTAAATACAGAGAAACATGGAAAAATATAGTCAACACTCGCACTGCCTGTTCGAGTTTTGAGATTCTACTCCCTATCCTTAGTTCTACTCTCTATCTAACAACCAGAGGAGTAAGATAAAGAAAAAGGAAAGATACTACTGTGAGTGATGTACAATATCAACCTCACAGGTTGGCATTTCACGTATACTGAATGCAACTAAATGTGTACTACCTATCCATGAAGTGGGATGATAGTCAGAACTATTATGCTTTCGAGGACCCAGACCTCCGTTGGAAGTCCTTGAAGCAGTAGGCGCCTCCTCGAGCAGAGGCACTTAACGCGCGGCTCAAGGTCCGTTGCTTGACACGAAAAGAAAAAGATAAGGCGTTGACGCATGTTGACTCCCCGAGGGAACCAAACCACGACAGGCGAAGAACAATCGTGTCGTCGACGTTTGAAGTCTCTCCTTGCCTGTGCACAAACGAGTGCTGAAACAAAGGAAGAGAACGAGGTGGAAGAGAGTCAACTTCCCTTCTGTGGGTCTGTTAAGGGAACAGACCCACCCTCCTGCCACTCCTGGCAACGAAGGCAACCACGAGCGCCAACACGCCACCAACGCAGAGCAAAGCGAGCTGTTCAGTCTCAATCCCTGAGACTCAAAGAAAAAGAGAGAAAAGAAGAAGAAGAAGAAGACCACGCGACTGTCACCTGCAATGACTCACAGTCTAAAAACAAATAAAGAACTGTGTCCGGAAAAATCGTCGAGATTCAGCTAACAAGTCTGACAAAAATGAAAAGTTGTGGGCGTGAACTACCCACCTCTTAGCTATAAGTAGCAACTAACTCAAGCAGTATCTGTCCCTCGACTCTTATTTTAGGTCTTTGTCTTGAGGTTCAATCTATAAGACCTCTGAGCTTTGTTACCTATGGCCTCTTGTACTGTGCTCCTCAGCTCTTTCTGAGAGAGAGAACCTATTCTATCCATCACCATAAGTGACACTGAGCTGGACAGTTCTCACCTCCTCATGAAGACTAACTATTCTTTTGTTATCTGCCTACTGAGATTCAGTCTGGTGACCCTTCTGTACACCGACTGTCTCTGTCTCGCTGTATGATTTCGCGCTAGCTCGCCTATATTTATCGCCTATAACCCCAAGACTTATCCAGTCTACCTCCTATCTTTGGGATAAGGGATTTCGGCTTAATCTGAGCCATTTTAAGAGCTTAAAGCTCTGGTTTTGTTGACGCAGCCCACAACTCCGCGACGACTTGAGAAGAAAACTTCGAGCTCGTCCATGGTTCTGGACACACGCTGCATTCCCGCTGCTGAGCTCTCACCAACCACCAGGTGCTTTCCTTCAGTGACCATTGACGGTCACGCCAGTGCAGTCCGTTTTGCCGCATCGTCTGCATCGCTTGCGGAGAAACGACTTTTCTTATCTCAGATCACTCAAGCCTCCATAACCGTCCGAGACTTTATTAAGTTAAGTCGTCCGGTTTACACAGAGGCTCTGAGTCAGTACGGTGAAGTACCGGTTTAGAGTCAGTTTCTCAAAAGAGTAAAAGACCTCATTTTATTTACTAGACGTTACACGCGTTGGCGTTTGAAGGCTGGAAGGAAAGTGAGAATGCAACTCTCTGATTGCGCAAAAGCGCGTGACTGATAATAAAAGGATCGAGCCTCAGTCAAAGAAAAGACTGTAGAAATACTGGAAACATCACACTGTAAAAGGATCGAGCCTCAGTCAAAGAGAAGACATTCCAGACTTCTGTAGAAATACTGGAAACATCCTGTTCTATTGGCTAAATCCCCGAGATACAGTAAGGCAATACAAGGGAAAATGTCCGTAAGAAAATGGTAATGCGCCAATATCGTACCGAACGGGTAAGGGGAAAAATCTAACTACCCTGCCAACTGCTCTATGGAATAGATAATTATCCTTATGTAAACTAACTAAAGCCAATATCAATACACGATATATTTATCATCTTAATGCTATCCACTAAGCTAGTAACATGTATATTTACTATACTAAGCAATATACATAAGCTATCTCTGACGAGTAGTAGTAGTAGCAATAGTGGTAGTAGTAGTAGTAGTAGTATTAGTAGTAGTAGTAGTAGTAGTAGTAGTAGTAGTAGTAGTATAGTAGTAGTAGTAGTAGTATTACTATTAGTAGTAGTAGTAGTAGTAGTAGTAGTAGTAGTAGTAGTAGTAGTAGTAGTAGTAGTAGTAGTAGTAGTAGATAATTAAGTATAAACCGATCCTACTTTTCACTTGCGGTGTGCTGGGATACTTCGTTAAAAGCCAGGTTGCTCACAGCCACTTTAATCAGAAAACATAAACGCAGAACTGAACTCCAAGAGAACTAACTAGTCTAAGTGTGTGACTAACAGTAACAGACACTCACTCAATAATATGGTCCGGTGCACAATAGTAAAAACGTAACGTGCACAATAGACTTAGATTACACATTACTGTTAATTATGACTTAGTAAAATATTACTTCACATAGAAATCAATCATAAATATGACTTAAACAGTGACTCAAAGTTACCTGTCCAACGCTCCCCTTTAATCAATGTCAATTGTCCTGTTATATAACTTCACAATAATCGTGTTAGACTTGGTGAGCTTATTGTGTGATAAATGCTACACATGTACGCGACTCAAAACGTAGAGAATCATAAATTACGAATCCACAGTAATCATCAATTCCTCACCGCAAAGCATCTCGATCCAATAGGTCGATTAAATTGAAGTAAAAGGATTCATTTGTAAATGATAAACTAGTACTTGCAAAATTAAGACAATAATTACGTAATAGCAAACTTGAAGTTGCTCATCACGCGTAAATCACATTAAAAACTGATTACTCGATTAGCTTTCTGATAACTGATGACAATATGATGGCAGTCCGCGACCAACGTGATGATGCAATCACAAGTCCTTGCAGTCGTGATCAAACTTCATCCATGTTTGACTCCTCCGTTCCGTCCTACTTCTGCTATCCCGCTCTTGTCGTCCACGATTGATAGTGACAGATCGTCACGCGCCTCATCAAACGCTCAAATTGAATTCCACGGGATCATTCATCTCGCCTCAAACGAACACCTATATAGAGACATCGCCTGTAAAGAAAAGACTCACACTCACACAAAAGAACATCATTAGTAAACTCAGCGGAAATGTGCGAATTTTCAGTAAAGAAAGTTTATGATTTAAGAGTGACATGAATTTACTAACCAAATACTCAAACTGGTCTTTGGGTACATGTTTAGTGAATACATCTGCTATCTGCTTCTTAGTTCCTACTTTTACAAACATTATTTTTTTATCACGTTGTGTGTGATGCATGAAATGTAGTTCAAGTGGTAGATGTTTAGTGCGTGATCCTGACATTCCTCTCTCTGATGTTAAAATAGTTTGTGCGTTGTTATCAAATAATTCTATGTGCTTTTCTGTGCTACTCCTAATTCCTCCGCTATATGTCTAACTGCTAACCCTTCACGAATACATTCTACTGCTGCGAAGGTTTCCGCATCATTCGAACTTAATGCAATCAGTGATTGTCGTTTCGATAACCATGCAATTGGATCATCTCCCCATAGAACTATATACCCTGTACGAGACTTGCCTGTCTTTTTGCATACTTTACGCGCCTCGTCAGGCCTTAGAGTGATTCCGGGATATGTTCTTGCATCTTACGATGATTTCGGCCCTTGAAATGCAATACCTCGAAATGAATTCACGAAGTACCGAAAAATTCGTCCCAACCATTGCATAAGTCACTCCGACTTTAACGCTAGCTGCATTCAAAGCTTGGTCTGCATCTGGTCTAGTCATCTTAGTCAAAAATAGTAACTTTCCAACTAAGCTAGGAATGGAATGCTTCCTAAGTGCACTAGATTCTGACATAGGTTCTGGCTCCTGTTCTGCGCTAGGCGTGCTTAGCGGGCGTGTGTCTGCATATCCTACGTCTTTCAATATCTGTTTCTGATATCTCGTCTGATGTAGTAAAATGCGACCTCCTTCCTGTTCTATTTCTATACCCTTAAACTCTTTGGCTACTCCTGATCGTTTTAGGAGATAGAACTTTTCTAGTAGGCTTGCAAACTTATCATACGCGCGTTCGTTAGGCGCCGAAAAGATTAGATCATCTACATTGAATATGCCAATGATCGCATCTCGTATAGGTTTGTCTTTCTCAACGAACATACATAGATCAGCGTCTAGCAATCGAAATCCTAACTCCTCTAACTTTGGGGCCAAGATTTCATAGCAACGTCTGCCTGCTTGTGGGGCACCATACAGAGCTCCATCTATCCTTAATATCATGCCATCATGATCTTCCCTTTCTAAACCATCTGGGGCGTATGCATAAACAGGATCATTCATTCTAGCATTCAAGTAAGCAATTTTGAAGTCTATACCATATAACTTGTGACCATGCCAAGCAGCTATCTTAGCTAAGAAAAGTAGTGATCGATGAGCTGCACAAGGTACAAATAGCTGATCTGGATTATAGCTAACTCCTGGTTCTAGCATATCTCCTCTCAAAGCTAATCGTGACTTTACAAACTTTCGTCCTTTATCATCAAGCTTGACTTTATGTACCCATGTCAATCTTACTATTTTCGACACTCCCTTCTCTTTTGCTTCCTTGGGGCTTACCCAGGTATAGGTGTTAAAAGACTTAAAAGCCTCTATCTCTTTATCCATGCCTTCTTTCAACTCCTTTGCTGTTAGTCCTTCGTCGACTATCTCCTTTGGCACACGTAGTGTGAGGTAGAGTAAAACTTCACTACTATCCTCTCCTAGTATGCTTTCCTCAGACGACTTAGCGTCTTCTAGTTCACCGGGTGGATGGATTGGGTCTACTTTATACTTCTTGATTTCACTGTCTAACATCTTTTCAGCTAGTCCGTCATCAAAAGATACAAAGTGACTTGGCTTGGGCTGTTTGCGAACTTTAAGTCTATCACCTTTCTCGCATGGTTTCAAAACTTTACCGGTTCGTTTAGCTTCTTGCCAACTGTCTCCATACTCTTCCTTCGCATATAGTTCACCAAAAGCTACCGCTGGCACAACTACCTTGACATTTTCTAATGAGGTATCTTCCTTGACTACCTTTTTAGTTGTGACTGGTTGTGTTCGGCTTTGCTATCGTCCGTTCCTTTCTTTCTAATTTCCCTCTCACTATGTTAGCTGTCGTGATTTTGTCACTCTGCTCCCACGTGAGGCCCTTGTTTGGCGCTTCTCCTTCCCTATATCTCCGGCTTGGGTGACTAGCTGAAGGATCCTGCGCACTAAGCCATTCGATGGGTGTTACCCCGTCGTCCTGATCAAGAACTTGGCTTTCGTTAGATGCAATGGGAAGACTGGAATCTGGACCAGTGTCGTCCTCAACTCCATGTTTTTCCTCACGCTCTTCTGACTCCCCCTGAACTTTATGTTCCGGTTCTGTCTCCGTTTGCTCAAGCTGTTCTGCATTCCTACTCTCCCTCTCAGATTCATCGTCCCTTTGTACTCCTCTGGTGGGTGTGCATCTTTTCCAACTACATGGGGGTTGAAACGCACGTTACGTACGTTCGATATGACCTTGCGGCCATCCCAAACCCTGTAAAGCTCTCTAAACACATCGTGTCCCAAGAGCATTACACGTTTTCCCCTATAGTTTCCTTTGCCAACTTATACATTACTCCCATACATCCTATTGGTTTCAGTTGCCGAATGGCAGGTTTGTAACCCAAACACTGCTCAAAGGGTGAAATCCCTTGACGTGGTCCGGTTGTAGCTGGCAATATGTTGTGTAGTGTGGTAGCGGTGTGTTCCATTTCTGCCCAAAACTTAAGTGGAAGGTGCGCTTCATATCGCATAGCCCTAGCTGGCCCTGCAGTTATGTCATTAACCTTTTCAGCTATCGGATTTTCTTCTTTGTCTCCTGGTGCTGAAACTTTCCAAATAAATTGTAATGGTTTCCACAATTCGATTACTTCCACGGGTGCAACGAATTCGTTGTCACACGTGACAAGTTTGACCTTCCTACCGGTCTGTCGTTCAAACCACGCTACTGCTTGCTTAAGACACTCTACAAACTCGTTCTTGTGTCTTAAGTAAAAGTCTAAGATATAACCAGAATAATCGTCTGTAACACAAGCTTGTAGTACTTGCCAATGATGGACATTACTGCCCATCATTGGTCCGGCTGTATCTACATGCAAAATCTCACTCGCATAACTAGCTCTCCTAATCCTATTCTTCTTAAATCTGGGCAATACTTTAGCCTTACCCATTATACAAGCTTCACAATATCTAACTAAATCCTCATTGCCGACAACTTTGCGGCCCAGTGCCTTGCCTAATGCATAGGTCTTCTTTATAGCCTTATGCCAGCTGCACTGATGCATGACGTAAATGTCTACAGGCTTCTTATTTGCACTCTCCTCTGGATACATAGCATATAACACACATCCCTTACTCTCTCTATTCTCGCAAACTTTTGCTACTTCTTTCGTATTCTCTCTCTCTTTGGGGGTTCCCTCCCCATTTATCCCGCCTTTGATTTCTTTACCTTGATCTTGGGCTCAAATCGTTTGTTTATGTCAAGAGGTTCGTCATATTCCGTCCCACCAGTATAGAATTCCCGGCGTCATTCTCCCCCTGACAATCACGTCACTCTCTTTCACTCTTATGGGTTGCTTTAGAATAAGCAACTGACCGTTCTGGTGAATGGCAGATCTGTGGTAGAAGTGATCCATGCTCGATAAAGCCCGTATTGAACCGAATAAACTTAAGTCTAAACTTAGTGACCGAAAAGGAATTGCGATGCAGAGGCGTGTCACGGAAATTAATCCGGTAACACTGATAACCTACTAATCAATTGACGGATTGTTCGTGAGAACAGTAATTCCGGCAGCTTGATTACCGGTGAGTATTTAGTCCCTTCGGTACTTCTCACCAATACGAACGGAACTTTACTGAATATACAATCAATATACACTTTACGCTATCAACGTGACACGTCACTGCTATTAGATTATGGTCGACGTAATAGATGATAACTGACTTTCTAGAAATAATTCCTACTTCATTGTTTATCCATAAATAGTAAAATGTTAATCGTCATTAATAAAAGGTAAGTACTGTCGGACCATTCTGATATAAGTAAAATGGAAAAACGTTAATATCTAATTACAAAATGAAAGCGGATGCAACGCTCCCCCTTAATTCGATATTTACGTGCATTAGTGGCAAAGCGTAATGATTGTAATAGCTATACTAATATTACGAGTAAATATAGAAATTTGTCGCGCAGAACGAAGTGTAACTGAACAGCAGCGTTACGTGACTGCGATTAAGAAAATTTGACGTGACCTCCCCCTGAGGTTTGTATAGTCGCCTTCGATCGTTAGATTCATGTGTGCATTTAGTACAGCGCTGTCACCGCGTTCGATCAACGCATTGATTGAAGTACGGGCCATTAATTAGTCAATACGTTTTCAACTTCGCAACATTGCCGTAAGTGGGCGTAATTCTTCACGTTTCATATCGCAACGTTGATACTCGGGTCACGAGGCGGTCGTCGCGTCGGTCGTCGCCATTGGTGCGATCGGTTGGAGCAATGTTCGTGCGATGATTGAGTTCGTCTTTAGCCGTCGGCAATAGTCATGTGTCGCGTTGGCCATCGGGTGTTTGATGAACGCTCTTTCATCAGCGCGGCGAAGGCATAAAGGAAGCTCGGGGGGGGGGGTCGTGCGAGTCCGATGCTTCAGCGAGCCTCCGTAACATCAGCCGCAGTTGCCGCTCGTTCTGTTGCGCCTAATTGGTACATTTATTGTATGCAACCTATCTGACTTATCAACTTTTTCATGAATTATTTTGAAAAACAGCCGTTACGATTTACGCTTATTTTCAAATAAAATTTATGATTAAATGATAGCTAAGAGGTGCATACTCGCTAATTATAGTTCCATGATGATAACTAACATGCCTGATAGTGAGCCATGCTCACTGCATGCCTTACAGGTCTACTACTATTGAAATGACATAGCGACTTGCATGAACTTCATAATTGTCGCATGATGATACTCAAATCGATTATGTCTTATAGCGATATGTAAGCAACTTTCATGAAACGCAAAATTACTACGCAGAAATTGAGATTTGATTGCAAATTACTACTGTCCAACTTATCATGCAACTAACCTTAGCATAGTAATGATTAGGTGAAGTTTGTGCGCAATTTTGACTTCAAGATTTGTCAGTGATTTCCAGAGGAAATGTTGTATCGAAAATGATGATTAGATATCAGTTTCGATACCTGAATCAGATGTTGTTTTCCTGGAGTCAATTCACTGTCAGAATTTTGAATTTCGGGTAGAGCCGCCTGAATAATGTAAAGGTTTAGCCAAATGTAATAGATGTGACCGTGGACTTAACCTTTTGTGAAAACGCGTTGGCTCCCCCTGAACCTGATCTGTCGTGCATGGCAGACGCGTTCAAGACCGTCTATCAAACTGCTCATGTAGTGTCTAAGACCTATCCGCTACTTACATCATTATCATCTATACTTTCATAGATTTAAGTGCTTGACTTACATCGCACTATAACTTGTGTGAGATGTGTGCGTGAGCGGGAGATTTTGCTAATCCCGTTCCGTGACAAATGATTAAGTTCGCAAACCGATATAATGAATACCGCTGTTATCGCTTTTATTCCATCCTTATCATAAACTTATCCAGCAAGTAATCCATTTGATTTTTTTGAAGGTACTTAGTTAATACATCCGCGATTTGTTCACGGGTATCTACTTTCCGGAACTCGACAATTCCGCTACTCTCAAGCTCGTTCAAGTAATGTTCCTCCACGAGTAGATGTTTTGTCCGCGGTCCCGAGAGTCCTCGTTGCGCTGCGAGAATTGTTTGGGCATTGTCCTCAAAGAAATCACCGGGATTGTTTTGCGCCAAACCGATTTCAGTCAAAATATTTTTAACCGCCATCATTTCCCGAAGAGCTTCATTGGCCGCAATGATTTCCGCGTCATTCGACGACAACGCAACTTTGGTTTGCCGCTTGGATAGCCAACCAACCGTGCTTCCGCCGACTAAGATAACGTAACCGGTTCTTGATTTTCCGTTTTAATGCATGCCTTATGCGCCGCATCCGGATATACGGAAATTTGTTTAACCAATCCGGATCTTGTGCCCGATTTGAATCGCAAAGCCTGTAAGTTTTTCAGGTATCGGATGCACTTGCCTAGGCGTGCATATGCTACTCCTGCGTCAACGGTTTGTAATATGCTTGCTGCGTTTACAGCTTCGTCGATATCCGGTCTAGTCGTTTTGGCTAGAAAAAGCAAACTTCCGACTATCTGGCGAATAGAGAACTGCCTAAGTCTAGCTGAGGCGTACATAGGCGCGGGGTCGACTTTGGTACCTGGGGTAATGCTTGGCTTGCTATCTGCGCACCCGAAGAACTTAATAACCTTTCTGGCGTAAGTTCTCTGATGTACTATTATCTCTCCCTTTCGCTGTTCTATCTCCATGCCTTTGAACTCCCTGGCTAATCCTAGACGTTTAATGGGGAATCGCTTCTCCAAGCTATCGCAAAATTTGGAGTACGCTCGTTCATCGGGTGCTACGAAGATAAGATCGTCAACGTGGAACACGCCAATGATGGCCTTGCTCACGTGTATTCCCTTTTGTATGAACATGCACGGGTCGGCTTTCAAGGGCTCAAATCCTAGTTCTCTTAGAAATTCAGCGAAAAGATCGTACCATCTCTTGCCTGCCTGGGGGGCTCCATACAGAGCTTCGGTGATCTTGAGAAACATACTTTCCTTGCCTTTCTCTGTAACTCCCGGAGGGGCTCTTGCATATACCGGGTCCTTCATCAATGCATTGAGATATGCGTTTTTGAAGTCAACGGCATAGACTTTGTTTCCTAAACTTACCGATAGTTTGAAAAGCAACAAACTGACCTATGATTCACACACGAGACATAGAGCTGTTCGGGGTTATAGCTTATTCCGGGTCACGAGTCTAGCTGATCTCCTCTTAGAGATAGTAGAGACTTTACGAATTTTACTCCCCTATCGTCTGTCTTTACCTTATGAACCCATAATAAACCCACAGGCTTCACGCCGGCTCGTTTGACAACGTCGGCTGTTACCCATTCGTAAGTTTTAAACTCCCTTAGGGCTTTCAGTTCATTTTCAATGCCCTTTTGCAAGTCCTTTAGCGTCATTCCTTCTTCTACTATGTCAGTAGGTAAGTGTATGTAAAACAACCATTCGCTTGCTTCTTTTTGAGAAATGCAGTCATCCATGTCAGTCAAGTGTTCTTTCATTAATTTCACGTAATGAGTGGATGTTTTTGACAAGTCTGTCTGTGTTCTCGTCCTTTTCCCGTGGATTATGTTTGCAGTCGATACGCTATCGCTCTGTTCCCATGTTAATCCTTTCGGGGGTGGCTTACCTTCTACGTACTGATTGGGATCAGTGTAGTCGGCATCTGGGGCTGTGAAATCAGAGTTTGGAGTCTGGCCTATACTAACTTGTTTGTAAGAGTCTGACCTTTTAACGGTTAGAAAATTTAAAAATTCCAAAAAATTTCAACAAAAGTGATTGAAATAATCAAAATCTAGTACCCTAATCTTTTATCTTTTCAATAAAATCGAAGTATATCTGTCTGCTTCAAGTCTTTTCATCCTTCTACTCGTGACAGTAATAATATACTTGAAAAAATAGTTAACCGTTACCCAACATTCAAATTTTGAATTTTTTAAAAGATAAAATCAAAAATAATCATATAATTTATAAAAATAAAGAATATATGTATGATTTGGTGTGAAAAACCAAGCAAGAACTAGTCAGGAGAGTGGGGGAGATAAACGGGAGATAGAAATCTCTGACCGACAGTTTAACAGCTAGAAAATTCAAAAATTCAAAAAAATTTCAACAAAAGAGATTGAAATAATCAAAATCTACCTTAATGTTTTGTCTTTTTAATAAAATCAAAGTATATCTGTCTGCTTCAAGTCTTTTCATCCTTCTACTCGTGACAGTAATAATATAGATTTGAAAAAAACAGTTAACCGTTACCCAACATTCAAATTTTGAATTTGTTAGATGAAATCGAAAAATCATTACAATGTATAAAAATGAAGAATATATGTATTATTTGGTGTGAAAAACCAAGCAAGAACTAGTCAGGAGAGTGGGGGAGATAAACGGGAGATAGAAATCTGTGACCGACCGTTTAACTGCTAGAAAATTCAAAAATTCAAAAAAATATCAACAAAATTTATTGATTATGTTTCAACACATCATAATCTTTGATTTTTTCAATAAAACAAGTGTTTTTTATATTCATAAAAAATCCAAATTTGTGTCGAAACTTGTTGTTTATCCTGTCTCTCTCTCTTCTTCTTTCTCCATCCCGGTGGCTGCAGCGTTGTAAATTGATATTGACAGGACTCGGCGTCAAAGATACCAATGAGCACCTTGTCCCGCTCTTCCACCTCAATTCGCTTCTTATTAACGAAGAATTCGGCACCTTGCATAACAATCGCGAACCCTGCGCGTTGAAGGCGCCCAGCCGAGAACAGCGTCCTATCCAGTGTAGGTAAGACATACGCCTCACTCATTTCCACTTCTTGGGGGCTTCCTTCACCGCTGACACCCACAAATGAAGTGCTTATTTTAGACTCCGTCGCCGAGACTCCTGAGATGACCCTGACAACCAATGGGTCGTCATCCAGCACTTCATTTAGCGCGTCAGCCAACGGCAGCATGTGTTGAGCCGATCCGGAGTCTAGGTAGACTGCATATGAGTCTTGAGCACCACCCATACCATTCCCGTGCGCCATGTGGGCCGCAGGTTCTTTTCCACCACCATAAGGCCCCTGGTTAGATCCTCCTTGATTCATTCCCAGGCCACTTTCGCCAACATTTCCGTCGTCTCCTGCCTGCCCAGGCGGTGTCCCCGGTGGCTTCTTCTCCTCTTCAACGACTCCCCCAATCCTGGGCACGGGGTCAACGCTAAGGTTCGCATTTCCTCCTTGTTCTAGCGTGATGGTAGTCTTCATATCTTCCCATCGCCCCACCCTTCTCGCTTCGACGTTTGTAGGCTCGTTCACGCTTGCGTCACTCAACCTCAGCGCTCCCCCATCCCCAGGTATCTCAACACCACCCTCCCCACCCTGTCTCCCGGGTGTGGATGTGTTTCTTTCAGCGCGGAGACGTGCAATTGCCACCCTCTTCCTCTCTTCCAACGCGTCCAGTTGGTAGACCCACGGAAAGTAACGCTCCTTGTTACGTAGCAAGGTGAGCTCCGTTTCTCTTTGCGCGTGTGCCTTCGCATCTTTCAACGCTTCCCAACTGATGTCCAGGTAATCCTTGGCCGCCTCAGGTGGTCCAGCCAGCAGCAGAAGATCATTGTATCGCGGTTGCAGCGCCTTTGCCTGCTCTCCCTCTTGGGACGACATGGCAGTATCTGAACAATCTCTTGTACGCCAAGTCTCCTTTCATCCTCGTGACCGTCGAACCGTGAGGTCCCATTCCACGAGCTTCCGTTGAACTTCGGTCCCCGGCCTGCAGCCACGTTTGTTTGCCTTCTCCTTGAGTCCAGTTACAGAACGGCTTGTATCTCGACCAGTCCATCTTTTGACACTCCTTGTTACAGTAGGCAACCATCTTACATCTTGAGCACCATTTTTGCCCCTTGACCTGCGTGACACTGCAGTTTTCACACTCAGGCGGCATGGGCGTCTCCTTGTCGCACGGCTCGTTGTCCTCGAGTCCAACCGCCCAGTGCTCCCAATCGTCCGGAGTCGCTCTTATGTTGTAGAACCACATCCAGAAGTGCAGCTCAGGTCTCTGCGCGTTGTTAAACACAGTCCTGAAGTCGGCTATGTTCACCTTTCCATTCCTTGTGTCGCCAGGTACTTCTTCGTCAGGTGGTCCGATATGCATGAACGGTGTCTCTTTCTGCGCCATGTAGGCGTAGCCCATCGATCGCCTTCCTTCCGCAGTCGTTGGCCGCAGTCCCGATCCATCCGTAGCCGGCGCCAGGTAGACATCTTCATCAACAGCATCCCTCGGAACAGGTTCCATCATCTTGCACGTCCACTCACGATGTCTTGCAGCCATACAGGACACGGCCGCGGCGGGAGGCGACTTCGCGGCACTCGCAGCTTTGCGTCCCTGGTCCTTCCCGCCTTTTTCTTTCGCCGTTTCCTTCTGCGGCTTGTCTCCTTTAGGAAATTTCTTGCGGTATCTGTCCTTCAATGTTAAACAACTTTTGCCGACGTGATCGTGGCCAGGTATTCTACATTTCTCCATGCATCTGAAGTACTTATGCTCCTTTGAACAATTGTAGCATTCCAGCTTCGGGCGCCCTTTGCCACCCTTGCCATCCTGCTGCCCAGCCCACATCGCCGCCTCGTCCTTGCTTCCCGCTCGCTGCGCCTCGTTTGCGATGACCCGCCTCTGGAACGCACTCTCGAAGGCATCCCAGTCTCGCGATGGCTCGGTCACCTGGCCGTCCAGGAACGGTTTCCAACGGTGTTTCTCTGAGCACTTTGCCAACGCAGTCTTAATGAACTGCATCTGAAGACCCACTCCCACCGGCTCGCCATGATCCTCCAAAAACTCACAGTGCGTAGTGAAGTCTCTGAGTTGCGCCATCATGTCGTCTTTCACGTTGAACTGCCAGTTGCTTACTAAATTGTTTCTTTTCTGCATTTGATGTATCTCCGTGCCCTGGTATCTCTGCCGTAGCACGTTGATTATTTCCTCCGGTCGAAGAGTCGGCTCTCGCACTAGGTAACGGACAATCCTTTCAGCCGGTGACCCGTATTCAAGGGCCTTGTTAGCCACATGAAAATCTGCGCCCTTCTTGCATTGTCACTTAGTATCTTGCGGCGTTGGACCATGGTCAGGTTTACAACCGGTGCCGGCGCCGGTGCCGCAGCTCTCCCCCGTCTCCCAGCCCTTGGGTCTGGTTTCTCCTCCTCCTCTGGGTCACCGTAGGCTGCATCCGCAGGCACTTCTGGGGCCGCGGCCTTCAATTCCGCGTCCACTTCCGATCGCCAGAGTAGGACGTCCTGTAGGGGCGCCACATATTCCGCATTCCACCGAACTCAGATCCACGCGTACAAGTCATCCCAGATCCATCCCTTGATACCATCGATGAACGCCGGCGCTTTTCCTTGTAGAACCACAGTTGCCTCGTCCTTTTCTTTGGTCGCAGAAGCACTCATAACCCACTTTAGTATAATATCCGGTTGCTAAGTTGACAGAGGCCGGTTAGAGCCGGAAGACTTCAGTAGATCGCAGTTGATCAGATTGTGAGGTTTTATTGAGTAACAACTTTTACCGCCAAACAGAGCACTGGTTTAGTAAAGCGCATGGCTGGCTGACTTGAGTAATTTTACTGTTACACCCAATCATTATTTCTTATTGTCCAGACCAGACTAACTTGGTAATCTATGTCAGTCCTAGCGAAAGTAATTACAAGCGTAACTGCCGTCAGAAATTATTCTAACAGCTATCTTGTTGTAAAGCATCTATAGGCCTGCAAGCTTTGTTCTAAGCTTAGCTCGTCTTGTTGTTCTGATTCACTGTGCTGTGGCTGTTCGGTGTCATGAGTTGGCGAATCTGGTATATTCGTGTTCTCGTGAGTGGGGACTAGGAGTGGTGTGTGATCCTCGTCGTCGTTGTCTTGTGCGTTAGTCGATGGTATTGGAGTGTCTGCTAATAGACTACCTCGCTAGTGTCTATGTGTGGAATGTTTTCGGTGAAGCTATCTTTCTCTCGCTCCCCCAGATTCGTCACTCCATGCTATCTCCGCTGCATTGCCTGTCAGTGGGCCTACTTTGTGCGGATTGAAACGCGCATTTCTAACTCCTGGAATCACTCTTTTACCGTCCCATACGCGATACAGCTCCCTGTGTATGTCGTACCCTACTAGAGTAACAACTTTGCCGGGTACAGCTCCCTTGCAGTCTTTCTTACCTATGTGCATAACTCCTCTGCTACCTATAGGCTTGAGTTGGTGCATTGGGGGCTTTCTACCGAACAACTGTTCGTAAGGGGACATACCCTTTCTGGGACCAGTGATCGCCGGAAGAATGTTCCACAAAGTGGAAGCCGATGTTCCATTTCGTCCAAAAATTGGGTGGAAACCCTGCGTGTATACGCATTGCTCGGGCAGGTCCTCCGGTTGTCTGGTTCATCCTTTCAGCTATGGGATTACCATCCTTATCGCCAGTAGCTGTATCTTTCCATATTATGCCCGGGTATTCTCGTTTTACCTCATTGGGTGCCGTGAATTCCTGGTCACAACGGATTTCCTTAGTCCTATTGCCTGTCTGTGTTTCAAAGAAATGGATGGTCTTTCTCAGACAAGCTATAAACTCATTCTTATGCACGAGATAAAAATCAAGAGTATATCCGGAAAAATCGTCGGTCACCGAGAATTTATACCTCTTCCTGTTCTAGATATAGTGTGCCATGCTCCCTGTGTGTCTACATGTAGAATTTCTGCTGTCTTGGAAGCTCTACGAATGTGATTGACTGCGAATCGAGGTAGAACCTTCGATTTGCTAATCATGCATGGTTCGCATAGTGCGCACTCTTCCTTTGCGCTGTCGAGTGTCCCTTTGGGACTGACTATCCTATATCCGGCCGCTTCTGCAAATGCAGCAGCTTTTGGATAACCAAAATGTCCTATACTATGATGTAAGACGTCCATATCTATTGGTCTACGTTTGTCTGTCTTGCTGGGGTACTTGACGTACAATACTGCTTCGCTAGGACTATCCTTATTGCTATCTTTGCTATCTGTGGCTGTGCTGTGATTTAAAGTGCTCCTGTCGCTATCTCTATCGTTTCTGTTTATGGGGCCTCCCTCTCCATTCACCCCAACATGCTTTCCGTCTTGTGCACCCCGACTGGACAAAAAGCTGATTGATGCGCAGCGGTTTATCGTTCTTAGTGTCCCATCTGTATTAGCAAAGACTTTGTGAGTCTCCCCCTGACAAGTATGTCACTAGTCTCTATCTTAAGGGGCTTTTTGAGAATGAACATCTGTCCGTTCTGATGGAGGATAGCACGGTGGTGATAATGATCCGTGGGACAGGTGGGGGCGATGTTGATGGGCATCGAGGGGTCAAAATAAGCTGCTTTGGCTATAATATGAGGTTTTGCGTGTCCATCTACTCTAGCCATTTGCATCATGCCTGCCTTTTTGAGCTCTCTCTCTCTCTCTCTCTCTCTCTCTCAATTGCCTGTCTTAAACTTCACTGGTTTAACATGAGTCATATTTGTCATAACAGATTCATCACGACAAATTTATTGAGACGCACCACTATCTTGGTAGGTGTGATTGGGTCTAGGCTTCTCTCTTTCGCTAAATAACACCATGGCTTTGTCTGATGTTGTTTCTTTCTCTCCTTTCTTTGCTTTGTGTCCCTCTGTAACTGAATCATCTCTACTTTCACTATCGTCTTCATCTTCTTGTTCATTCTCTTCATCTTCGTCTTCTTCTACATGCTCTATCTCTTCCTCTGGTGATGACATTTCTAATGCTCTCAACAGTCTTATCTCATCTGAGTTCTTCTCCCAGTCACTGTCGTCATGCATCATTTCTTCTTCATCTTCTTCTTCTTCTTCTTCTTCATTTCTTATCTGATCCTCCTCATCTACTTCTTCAATCTCTTCTTGTAATGCATCATTGTCTACTTCCTTCTTTTGTTCTACCCTTGCTGTCTGGTTGTTGACTGGTGGAGTAGTGAAAAGAATGCGTTCTGTGGGAACATTTGGTTGTAGTGAGCTGGATACACCACGCAAACGTGCTCTCTCTTGTGGGGTGGAATGCGTAAGTATAGGGTCTCTTTCTACACTATAGGGGCTAGTGCGTACGACTCTGTGCTTGGCATACACTCCCTCTATCGCATTCATAATGTCCGTGAGAAAGTCGTCTTTTGCTCATCTGCCACCCACACTACCTCCTTATTCGCTGTCCATTCACATCCTTGTGTCATTACTTCTGCTAAGTGCTGTAAGGTGTGAAAGTTGATGGGTGAAACGTGTGGATTGGGGCGTGCTTGGTCGTCAACTACTCCTAGACCTGCCTGTCTGAATGCCGTACTAGTAAGATAGCGACCACCTGGAGTAAGTTGCTGAACGTGAGCAGATGATTGTGCTGTGGTGACAGAGGTAGTACAAGACCTGTCAGGAATAGGACATACTGGTATGTTACTTTCTGATATTGGTCTGTCATCATGTCTGTCTTCGCACTCGTCTCTCTGTCTGTTCTGTCGGTTCTGACTTTTCTGATCTGAGGGGGGAACCAAACCAATTTTTGCGCGTACTGTAGCGCAATCGCATTCAGTTCTGCTGACGGCGCAATTTGAAACTCGTGCGACTGTTCCGGCGGGTAATAGACCATGCTTGATTCAGCATTGTATACCTTTGTACGTTTCCATACTTTTGTAGGTACAATTCTGCTTTCTGTTCTAAGCCTTTATGGTCTGGGTAGTTCCCGCATTTTGCAGGTCTTGCTTCTCCCGGTCTATCAAGGTCTATGAAAGGGAAGAAAGGGTCTTGGTGTGCGTGATAACCGCAGAACTTCGAGAATTCGAACCGTTTCCCCGTCATTTTGGGTGATCCGAAAAATTTGGGGTCGCGAGTAATTCCGCACTGTTCACCGCGTGTATTTGTCCCTTGACATCGTAGGTTACCTCTAACATCTGTCTCCTTTCTGACTAACTGTTTCTGTTTGCTAGATAGAGTATAGCCAGGCTGTAGCTTGGAATAGATGGGATGTGGTGGTGGTTCGCAACGACCTGTACGTTCCGTTAGAGACTGGGTACTTTCAGGAGAGGTTGTGCGTGTAGTGATAGACTCTGTTTCGTCTTTCTCTCTCTTGTTTCGATCTCTCTGTTCTCCTGTCTCCTGTTTGTCCTTTCGTGAGTGAGCAGTGTGCAGCTTGTCCTGTTTCGGTGTTGTCTGTCGTTTGCTGTCTGTGCGTTGTTGTCTACTCTGTCGACTGCTCTGCTGCTGACTGCTGTTCTGAGACTGTCTTTCTTGCTGACTGCTAGTCTGTGACTGCCTTGTCTGCGACTGTCTGCTCTGCTGTCTGCCTGTCTGTGACGGTCTTTCTTGCTGATTGCTAGTCTGGGACTGCCTTGTCTGCGAGTGTCAAGACTGAGACTGTCTGGGATGTGACTGTTTGCTTTGCTGACTGCTGTTCTGTGTCTGCGTGAACTGCTTCTGTTCGGTTTTGTTGCTAGCCTGTCTGGCTGACTGTCTTCTAGGTCTAGGCCTATCTTCCTCATCTGTCTCCTGTCCTCCTCCACAGAAAACAAACACAGACTGACTCTCTTCCTCTTCTTGGCTAGGCTCGTCTTGTTGATCTGTATTGTCCTCTTCCTGTGTGAGTTCATTGTCTTGTTCGTCTGGGGCTTGCTCAGCTACTGCGACAGTGGTTATAGGGGACTTCTTGGAAGGTTTAGTGCCCGAAAACCTTTTAGACTTAAGCCGGGGGCAATCCTTGCAGGGGTGATTCTTGCCTTATGGCATTCACCTTTTACGCAAGGCTTGCTGCAGTCTTTGGCTAAGTGCCCGGGGGAATTGCAGTTGAAGCAACGTTGTGCTTCGTCGTTCGTTTGTTGTGTCACGAATGATTTCTCAAAAGACTTACGTTTTCCTTTAGTTTTCTCAGGGGTTTCGCCTGCCTTAAGGGTCTTTCGCTGAGAGTTCTGTTTAATTTATACTTAACCCAGATTTTTCTCAGCATATCTTCCACTTGGGAGTGGGAAGCGATTCCCTCATTTTCGAATTGAATCATTAGGGCGTCGAGCCCTCCGAATGCTGGGTGATACGAGAGCTTGTGCAAGAGGTGTGCAGTGAAAAAGTCTGAAGGGATTTTCTCACCGTAGTCTATTTGAATCTGAAGCTCAGAGAGTCGGTTCTCATCAAGCCAATAGCCTATGTCTCCCTTGGGGCTGGCAACGATATATTTTTGCCATCTTATAATCATATCGAGGAGTGATTTGCCGCCATACCTCTTTTGAACCAAAACCAACATGCCGATATGATTCCATTCTCTACACTCATGCACATTGTCACTAGGACGGGTGCCTTAAATGCAACTAAGAGATAGAGTCCTAATCTTTGCATACGCTGTGCGTATTGTTTGTCAGCTTTTTTTCTTTTGGAGGATGCTCTCTTTTTCCTCGTTTGGGCTCTTCAGGCTTTGCTTTCTTCTTCCAGCTGCTCCTTTGCCGATAGAAGGAGAGAGGGTTTGCTTTTTGAGAGGATGAATCTTTTCCTTGTTTGGGCTTTTCTCTCTCTTTCTGGGGTTCCGGTTCTGAATCGTCCTCCGAGGACTCGTCAGACCATTCTTCCGCGTTACGCATGAGCACAGGGTCGTATGGAAATTTCGCAACTGCTTTATCTGGCTCCTCTAGCGTTGAGGTAACAATGTCTCCCATTTCTGCGCTATCACCGTAAGTGAATGCCGACCACCCACGAAACTACGCTATGATGCCAGAAATTTTCAATCAAAAATTTGCGTCATGGTGGATGCCGGCCAAGGCCCAGTACATTGGTAACTTTTTCGCTTGCATATTTCTTTTTTTGTTGGCTAATGCGTGTGTGTACATTCCTTTTTTTGCAGGTCCTACGGCAGCACGCACCGCCATTCTTTTTGCTAGGTACATAAAAAAGAAATATACAAGGGAAATAACACTGGATGACCTAGTAGAAATGTAAACTGGCGCATTGGTTCTTGTACCTGGTCCGAAAGAACGCCTGGGGTCACAGGGAAGACTTAGAAATTGACAGCGAGCTGGAGGCTACGATGGCAGGCGAAGTCCTCGGCGACGACTTGTATCTGTACACACTGGACGAGCCCCACGGACTAGTGCGCGCCGGCACAGCCGAGTTCGAGCTGCGCACTAAGAAGCTGGAGCTAGCACGGGGTGGCGACTCGGAGGCGCAAGAATTCTTCCGGGCCCGCGGCCTCCCGGCCAAGTATCTGCTGCGTTCAGGTTCTTAGTGCGCAGCTTAGCTGCTTTTCTTGGGTCTGCGGTTTGGTCTCAATAAAAAAGGGCTCTCAGCCAAATTGGAGTCAAAAGGGAAGGCGCACGCGCACTTTTCCGTTCTCGAACACGTCGGCAGGTGGCTCCGTGCGGAGGCCCCGGTCTACTGCGTCGGGGCGTGCGGCCTAGAGCCAGCCGGCCATCTTGTGGAGCGGGAAGACGGCGGCGCTCACGTCAACGGACGACACCGGGGGTGAGGCAGGCGCAGGGGGGAGGGCAGGGGGGGGGGGCCAGCTTTCCCCCCCGGTGGGGTACATACCCCCCCCCCCCCCCCCGCGCCCCTCCACGCTCCTCACCCTCACCGTCGGCCGGCCCCCCTGCCAGTGGAAAGAATTGTGGAGCAGAGGGACTGACAGGGCCTGACGCCCGCACCCACTCCCCCCGCCGGGGGTGCACGCCCCCTCCCCGCTCCTCGGGGGAGGGGGTGGCCGTGGGTGGGCACTGCCTAGGGGCAGGGAAGGCGGGTGGGGGGCAGCCGCCTCCCTGCCTGCGTGCGTGCACGACCACGCGCGCAAGCGGAGAGGGAGGGGAGGGGCCTGCCCCACGTTCTCGGCCGTGAGTGTCCGGCCAGAACGGTAGCAGGCGGGTCGCCCCGTGGCGCCCATGTTCGCGGACGACCAGTGGTCTTGCTGGACAAAAACAGGCGGGACGGAACGGTCTGTCAGCCTGCGCGCGTCAGCGCCGCTGCTGGGAGTAGCGAAGCCCAGACTGTACCTGAGCCCGGGCCGGTACGCACACTCGTGTCCTGCTTGGCTGTACACGATCCTGACAAGCCGGCACGCCGGCCTGGTGCAGGGCGTGCGGCTACGGACGGACCACAAAGCGATGACCAAGCAAGCGAGCGGGTTTTTCCAGTACGATTTCACGCGCCCCGATGTGTCTGTCCCCCAGCGCTTCCGGCGGCTGCCCGTAGCCGTGAAGTTACACCTGTACGAAGCCTTGGGCGAGCGAAAGCGCCGGCTGGTGCTGGTGCACTTTTGGCTGTGCAATACCCTGCACGTGCGCAAGAATTCGTGCTTTGAAGTGGACAGGAGCCGGCGGGGCTGGCTAGCGGAGTGTTTGCCCAATATCCAAAGGACGGCTGAGGGCAGGATGAACTACCTGGGCTTTCGCCAGCTGCAGGACAACCTAGAGCCCGATCGACGCCAGTTTCCCAGGAGCCCCTGGTGCGGGCTCTTGGCCTGGGATCGCAAGTCCGCGCGTTTTGAACTAGACGAGAAACGGCGGGAGGACGTGCAGGAGTGCGTAGCCAGCCTCTGGAACGCGGCTCCCGTGGGGGAAGCATCGGCGGCCTCGCCCTGGGTTCGCGTAGGCAGTTCCACCTACGTGCCGCGCTGGTTCTTTAACCAAGAGTCACGCGTAATTGAGAGGCTGCGGCAGGTCTACGACGCCCCGCCCGACAGCCCAGCCGACGCCCCGCCCGACGGCCCAGCCGAGAGCCCACCCCCCGCGGCGGACGGCACCCCCGCCCCGGCCTCGCCCGCCGCGCCGGTGTGCGACGCCGGGGGCTTGTCGGACGAACAGGCCCGGGCCCTGGAGACAGTCACGTCCGCTAGGGTAGGTCTGCTGAGCGGGGCGGCCGGCACGGGCAAGACGACGGTGGCCGGGTGTCTCAAACGCCGGAGCCACCTACCCGTCCTGTTCGTGGCCATGACACGCAACGCGGTCCAGGTAGCGGCCGCTCGGGGCCTAGCCGGGCAGTCGCAGGAGCCGGACCCCCGTCCTCGGGGGTGGCGGGAGGCCTGGCAGGCCCCGGCCCCCCGGCGCTGTCGTTGCCCGCGCATCGCACACAGGCCTGGCTGCGCGCGCGGGCCGGGCTGGCAGACTCCTCACGCCCGTCGTCGGCGTTAACCGCCGACGAGAGAGGGGGGCGGGGCTCCGGCCCCCAGTACGCTTGCGTGGTAGACGAAGTCTCGCTCATGTCGCCTGCCTTCTTTCTGCAGCTCATGGTCGCGCTGGACCAGCTGGCCCCGAACTGCCAACGCTGGCTCCTGTTGGGCGACGAGGCCCAGCTGCCACCTTTGGGGTACGGCTGCGTCCAAAGCCTGCTGCGCGACCTGTTCCCGGGCTCGTGCGCCCGGCTGGAGCGCGTCCATCGCGTCGAGGCGGCTACCGACAACTTGTGCGTCGCACAACGCCTGGCGGCGACTCTGCGCTGCCAAGCCCGGACAGCGCCGGCCCGGCTGCCGAGTGGCTGCAGGACTGTGTTCACTACCTGGGGGACTACCAAGAGACCCCCGCCGGGGCCCGGTTCGACGTGTCCACGTGGCAAGGCTGGGCTCCCACCCTGCGGCAGTGGCACGACAGGCACGGGCTCGTGATCGACGACCGCTTCTGGACGCAAGGGCCGCCACCTTCCCCAGCTACCAGCTCGTGGTAGTCCGCCAGCAAGAGGCGGCTCTGCTGAACTTGGGCCTAGCGCACCTAGCTGGAGCCACGGCGCTGCCAGCCCGCCCCGGTGTGCCGAGCTCACACCAACCCCCCGCGTACGCACTGTACCCCGGGGCCAAGGTGCGCCTCGAGTGCTGCAAGCTGGGCCGGACCAGCGACCCCCTGCTGTGTGAGTCGTGCCTGGACGCGCTGGCGCTAGTACGCGCTCGCGCAGGCACCGATGGCCCGCCCGACGACGCGGACGGTCCGCCCGCCACGGGCGGCCGGCGCCGCCGCCGCCCGGCAGATGACCGCCGCCCGGCAGACGACGCCTGGCTGCTTCCGCCCGAGCGCCTGACCACCCAGGGCGGGGCGGAAAAGCTGGAGCAGCTCCTGCCGCCTCACTGCCTGCCGAGCCCAGAGGTGCGCTGCCTGGGCTACGTCGTCCGCATCCAAGACGTCACTTACGAAAGACGCGGGTCGTCGCTGGTGCTAGCTGGACAGGAGCCTGTCCAGTCCATCGCCAGCGGGCCGCGGGCCGAGGTCTTAGACCACCGCTGCTGCTGGGCCTGGCGCCCGCCGGCGGGGGAGCAGCGGCCGCCGCGACCCCGCCTGGCCTTCTTCTACTCCAAGAGGCAACACGGCGAGGACGGGCTGAGCTGGGCCTTCGCGCAGACCGACATGTGCGTACAGGGCAACGAGTTCGACCGCGTGTACTTGGTCCTGTCGCCCACCCCTTACTGTCCCCGCAACTACCACCTAGCCAAGATTGTGTACACGGCCCTGTCCCGCTGGCGGGAACGGGGGGAGCTCTGGGTGCCCCAGCGCCGTCGCGGCGCCAGGTATCCCGAGCAACGGAGCCTGTTGTGGGACCGGAGCGTCCGGCAATGGAACCACGACGTGCTGTCCATCAAGGCGCTGTGCCAGCCCCCTCCTCGTGGGCCAGAGCACCCCCCCAGCCGGCCGGGCGGAGAGGAAGAAGCGGCCGGTCCTGCCCCGCCTGCTAGCTAGGGCCGGCTCGGGTGGGCGCACGCCACTATAAAAAAAAGACCTGTCCAGGCTCTGGAGAACCCGAGACGAGGTAGTCCGGTTTAGGGGGCCGGGCGGGTACCGGGACCGCACTAGCCGGATGTTTCCTCTTTTTGTCGCTAGGTGAGCGAGCGGGTTTCGTGTACGTCCCATGTACACACGCTCGCCGAGTCTGCCGGCCGCGGCCACAGCCTCGTTACTCGGCCGTCACGTCAGAAATCTCTGAGCCACCCTTTGGTTATGTATTGGTGGAGGAGGGGAAGACCTTCCGGCCCCGGACATGACGTGCCTGGCAGGGACGCCTGTGTGGTAAACGTAGTCCCGGCCAAGACACTCCCTCCCCCCTATCCCGGCCCTGGGAGAGAACGACTGAACGCTGGTTCTGGTTCTTTTTTTAATGATTTGGACTTGTGTCAGGTACGAGTGTGGCTCACGGCTCCCCGGCCTGCGCGCTAGCTGTCTGTTTTCCCCCGCCGCCTCTGCCACACGCATGCACGGGGCTGGGGAGGAAAGAGGGCGCCCCCCTTTTCCCGACGAGGCGGGCCAGGCCGGTTTAGTTCCTGCTACCGGACGAGCGGGGGGGTGCGGTCTCGACCGGCCCGCCGCTCCGAGAAGTGGAACTTGAGCGCCTGCGCTACCACCTCGTTGCGGGTAGTCTTGGAGTCTAGGCCGAGCCGGGCCCTCACCTCTCGGAGGATGGACGCTACCACCCGAGTCTTGTTCCCAGAGAGCAGATGGTCCTCCCTCGCCTGGGCGGGGCCTGCGTAAGCTAGCCCGGGGCAGAGCTCACGCACGCGGTCTACGATGGCCAGCAGTGTGTCCACCTCTCTGGCTCTGTTTGATAAGCACAGGGCAGAGTTCCAGGCCTGCAGGCACGCCCTGTACTCCCTGCGGCGCCTGGTATCTCTGTCGTGCACGAACCTGTCGAGCGTGGCGTCTCCTGCCACTTCCTCCAGCTTCGCGTACTTGTGGCTGCTGGGGTAAGGCTCGTGGTCGTATTCCCGGGCGCGCTTCTCGGGCGAGCCACGGGGCGGGGTGCGGTGGTGCGGCGGCGCCAGGGAGGCAGAGGAGTGGCGGGGCGGGGGAGGTCGACGGGCACGACGGGCGGCGCGGCTAGCAGTGCAGCGGTCGCCGCCTGGTCCGTAGCCTGGGACAGGCAGACGAGTAGCTCCCGGGCATCGGCTACAAACATCTGCCAGTTCTGCACGGTGCCAGCGAGGCGCAGGCGCAGCACCGCGGGGCTGAACGTGCCGTCCGGGACAGGGGAGCCGGCGCCCCACCCACATGCCACGGGCGGCGGGCGGTACGCCGAGGGGCCCTCGGGGCTAGAAGACTCGCCGTAGGGAGCACTGGGCCCCCCCGGCGGGAGTGGTGCTGTGGTGGGCCGGGGCCAGGCCGGGCGCGGCCACGGGGGGCGCCGGGCCGGCGGGACAGATTTCTGGCGTGGTGGCTGGCGGCGCCGGGGCCAGGCCGGGCGCGGCCACGGGGGCCGCCGGGCCGGCGGGACAGATTTTTGGCGGGGGCCAGGCAGTGCGTGGCCACTGGGGCCGCCGGCCCCCGCCCGGGCTGCGCCGTGGTCGCTGGCGCCGCGGTCGGTGGTGCCGCCTGCGGCAACACGGAGGGTCGGGGGCTACCGCACGGGTGCTGGGGTTCGCTGCACGGAGGCTTGGCTTCTTGCATCTGGTGTCCAGAGCGCTGGCTGGAATTGTGGCCCGGGCGGAGGGCCCCCGCTTACCCCCCACCGGCGCGCGCCGGCAGCGCCCGCCGCCGCGAGCCGGCACGCGCCCCCTCCCCGCCCCGCGCCGTTGGGAGGGGGGGCAGACTGCTCTCCCCCCTCCCCGCGCGCCCGTGCCCGCCCGTGCGCGCACTGCCCCCCCTCCCTCCCCCGCGGGCCGCTGCCGGGCACGAGCGCGCGGGCCGGGAGGGCGTGCGCGCGCCGAGCGGGCCCGAGCGCGCGGGGCCAGGAGGGGGCGCGGGCCAGGCGGGCACGAGCGCGCGGGGCCGGGGGGGGGGCGCGGGCCAGGCGGGCACGAGCGCGCGGGGCCGGGGGAGGGGCCGGTTGCGCCCAAACCACGGCAGGGTTGACCTTCACTTTTAATCAAGGCCGCGACGAGACGAGCCAGGGCCGGCCGCGGCCGGGACCGAGCAGCCAGTGGAGCGCGGCTGGACCCCCGCCGCGGGGGGGCCGGTGGCAGACTAGAGGCCGGAGGGGGGCGGCGGTCCCGGCGTCGGATCTGGCGGGGGCGCCCCAAAGCCCACCACCATGTGCACCACCGCTACCCAGCCCTCGCCCTCGGTCCACCCGGTGTGGCTGCCCTGGGGCGCGACGTACGCGTGGTGCAAGAGGGGGAAATCGTTGCGCACCACGCAGGGCCTGTCGGGGAGGCCGCCCGGCCCGTCGAGGGACGTTTGGTCGGGCCGGTAGGCCCGCAGCCGCTTGTGCATGAAAGTGATGTGCAGGTCCTGCGCCCGGAGCTCCCGGGCCAGCAGCGCCCCTAGCTGCGGGCAGGCCAACAGCGCACTCTCCAGCGCCGGGGCGTGCGTGTTCCAGCGCTCCAGTAGGACCAGCAGCTGCTGCCAGGCCTTGGCCTCCGCCGTCTCCGGGCCCACGGCCGGTGGCCGCTCGGGCACGGCCGGGGGCGGCGGGTCGAGCAGGGATTTCGGGGCAAAGCCCCCGGCCTGGCACTGGTCGTCACTCTCGTCGTCGGAGCTCAGCGGCGAGACGTCGCCCAGGTCTAGCTCGTCGTCGGGCCTCTCCGCCTCTGCCGCCTGTAGGGACGATAGTTCTTGCAGCGGCTGCTGCCGCCCGCCGTGGCGGGGGGCCTGTGGCCGGAACTGTTGCATCAGGCTCAGGAGTTGCTCGCGCCCGAACTGCACCAGGTTCGGCCCCTCATAGTCCCGGCTCTCCTCCTCCCCGGACCCGCGCGGCGTGCGGAAGGGCCCGCCCTGCGCCGACAGGGGCCCGGGTCCTGCGCAGCCCACAGGCTCCGGTACAGCACGCCAGAGGTACGTGCCTGTTTCGCGGGGGGCTGCGACCAGGCAAAGGCCTCCACGCCCCAGTAGTGCTCCAGGCAGCCTTGCAGCAACTGCGCGTTCCAGTGCGACTGCGGGTGCGTGCGCAGCAGGCGCAGGCGGAAGCGCACGGCGTCCAACAGCAGCGCCAGCCACTGGCCGCGGGCGCTCAGAAAGCTCTGGCGCCACTCGGCGCCCACGGTGGGCGCGGCTGCCCCGCCGGCGCTAGCACCGCCTGGCAGCGCCGGTGCATTGGGCCGCTGCGCTCGCTGCCCCTAGCATGCCGACTCAGCTTTCTGGCGGGGGTGGCCAGGGGGCGGCCAGCCCCCGGGGGGCCGCCTCCTGCCCCGCTGGCCCGTGTGCGGGAGCGGGGGGGGGGGAGCAGGGGAAGGCACGAGTGCGCGGAGTGGAGGGGGCGGGGGCCAGGAGTAGTGCGGCGGGAGGGCAGGGCCAGGGCGGCGCCTGCTGCTGCCCGCCGTGCCCGCTGGGCGGGGGAGGGGGGAGAGAAAAAGGACGGGCACGATGGACCGTGTTCCGCCCCCCTGCGCACACGCGCGGCAGCCCCGGCCGTGGCGCGGCCCTGGCAGAGCGGGGACCGCGTGGGTGAGTGGGTGCTGCACTCTCGGCTCGGCCGGGGGGGCTTCGCCGAGGTCTGGCTGGCGCACGCCCAGACGGGCGGGAGCCCCGTGGCCCTCAAGATCTTCACCCGGGAGAGCACACACCCTTCCACCTGTTCGCGCCGAGAGTACCTGATCCAGCGCGAGCTCTTGCTGGCCGTACCCGCCAACGCTCTGCAGACCCCGTGGGTCCTGGAGCACTTGCTGGTGCAAGGCAAGGGAGTGATTGTGATGGAGTACTATCCCCTCAAGTGGCGCAACGTGTACCTGCGGCGGGACGGGGGCGGGGGCGCCGCGGAGGCGGTGGACAGCCTCCTGCAGCTCGTCGGCGGCCTAGCGCACTTGCACCTGGCGGGCTACCTGCACCGGGACCTCAAGCCCGACAACCTAGTGCTCAGCCAGGACCGCCGGCGCCTGTGTCTGGTGGACTATGGCTTGGCGTCACGCCGGCACAGCCCCCCGGCCACCGCTAGCACCCCCCTGCCGCCCCTCGACGGAGCTCATTCTCAGTGGGGCACCTGCATCGTAGGCACCTGGACGTACATGAGCCCCCGCGCGCACGTGGCCGAGGCCTCGCACCCGGTCGATGACTTGTGGAGCGTAGGGTACATACTAGCCGAGGTCCTGGCAGGGGCACGCCTGCCGTGGGCCGGCCCGCGCCAGCACAGAAAACACAGCAAAAACCAGTACGTGCTCCGGTCCAAGCAGAAGTGGGAGCAGGAGCTGACGGGGCCAGTGGCGGACTACCTGGCCGCCTGCCGGCGCTGGTCCCGGAAGCCCTGGACGGAGCAGGCCGACTATGACGAGTTGTGCAGGTTAGTCAGACAAGCGCGGCCGGCCGGCCGCGAGCCGCGCGCCGCGCCGGCGTGACGCAAGAGCCAGCCGCGGCGGGGAGCAGGGCGCCCCGGGGCGAGCCGGCCACCCGGTAGCGGCGGCGGGCCTGGCACGACGCCCGAGGAGCGGTTTTCTTCCTCCTGCTTCCCTCTCTCCTCGCCCCCCTCCCTTCTCTGGACCCCCCACTCTTTGGACCCCTCGGGCCCCCTCGGCCCCCCCCCGGGCCCCTCGGGCCTCCTCCCCTCGGGCTCCCCCCTCGGCCCCCCCCCCCCGGGCCCCTCGGGCCTCCTCCCCCCCTCCCCCTCGGACTCCCCCCCCTCGGGCCTCCCCCCTTCCCCCGTGCTGTCCCCGGCCCGCAGGGGAGGCCCGCCGCGGCTGGGGTGGTTATTAAAAGCACTTACTCTGCTACGCTGTGACGCCCGGCCCAGAGCCCGGGAGTGAAACTGACGGGGCAGAGAGCTAGAGAGAGAAAAAGTCAGTCGCCAGCCTCGACCATGCTCAGCGCGCTCGTCTGGGCGCTGCTGGCGGCGCCGGCCCGGTCGGCCTGCGCCCTGGAGAACGGCACGGTCCTCAACTGGAAGGCCCGGATCCTGCTGGCGGATTTGGGGCTCGGCTCCTACGGGGGCTCGCCCGCCATCACGCTCAACATTGAGACGCCGGCCTCCTTTACCGGCGCCGGCTCGCCCTTGTTCCGGGCCCCCGCGCACTGCGGGCCGGGGGAACTGCCGCACGCCGCGCACGGGCGCAGCGGCGACGACTGCTGGGACCGCCACCTGGTGTTCCTGCACTACACGAGCGACTGCGCCTTCACGGTCGTCGACGAGGGGCGGGACCGGGTGCGGCTGTCGGGCACGGTGCAGGCCAACGCCTCGCGCGTGGTGAACTGGTTCGGCCTGGACTTTACCCAGACCTTCCAGTTCCCGCTCAGCTTCACGGCGCGCTTCGCGACCACGGTCGTGTCTGAATTCCACGACCACGGCGCTCATCAACAACACCAACGACTGTTACCTGACGTCGCACTGCTACGGCTTCGAGTGCGTGCTGGTGCAGCAGCGCCGGCGCGGCCTGCTGCAGGTCGCGACGGGCGGCCAGGGCGTGAACTTCTGCAACTGCAGCACGGTGGACCCCCACGGCGTGCCGGGGGTGTGCACGGGCGTGGTGCACGCCGACGCCAACTGCGGCACCGACACGGCGGCGCCCATCAGCCGCAACTGCCCGCACACGGACCTGGTGATCGACCTGCGCGACCACGCGGCGCGCCTGTCGCGGGCGACGCTCGGGGGCCGTACGGCCCCCCCGGCTACACGGTGCCGTCGTGGTGCGACTGCACGTCGCCGCTGTCGCCGGAGCTGTACCAGGTGACGCAGGTGTACCGGGCCATCACGCCGCCCGCCGGCCGCGCCAGGAGGTCTTCCTAGGCGTGCCGGGCAACGCGAGCTTCGTGTACGACCACGCGATCGCGAGCTACGTGTTTGGCGCCAAGGGCGCGTGGCGCGTCGAGTACCTGGTGCACGACATCGCGGGCAACGTGGCCAACTGCAGCTTCTGGGTGCGCGTCGTGGACAGCTCGCCGCCGGACCTGGCCGCGCACCCGCTGTGCCAGGGGGGCCGCACGCTGCGCGTCCGCGGCCAGAACTCGGAGCCGTACCTGGACCCCGTGCTGCAGGCCGGCGGCAACCTGAGCGCCGTGCTGCGGGCGCAGTGGGCCGCCGACGGCTTCGAGGACAACAACCTGCGGCTGCTGCAGTCCTTCTCCGACGACCTGTGCGCGCACACCTACGACAACGTCGACAACGGCAGCACGCACTGCGCGCGCTACTCGTACGCGGCGCAGTTTGCGCCGCTGCTGCAGAACTTCACGTCCGCCTTCGGCGGCGGCGACGCCGTGCGGCCCTGGCTGCCGGACGGGGTGTACGCGGTGGCGGCCGACGTGACGGACGAGGCGGGCAACGTGGCGTGGTGCAACTTCAGCGTGAGCGTCGACAACGTGCCGCCGGCGCTCGACTGCGCGGGCGGGCCGGGCCGCGCCTACCGCGGGGACGAGGTGGCGGCCGACGTGCTGTACCGGCACGGCGTGGCCCAGGCCTCGTACCCCGGGACGCGCGTCGACTCGTGGCTGGTGCTGCTGGAGCCCGAGGCGGTGCTGGGCGCCAGCGGCTACACGACGCCGCTCACGTCGGCGCAGCTGCGGTACGCGTCGGCCGAGGCCGCGACGGCGCACGACTTTTTGCGCGTGGTGCAGCGCACGCAGCCCGGCCGCGGCGCCTGCCCGGGGTCGGCGGAGGAGTGGCTGGCGGGCGACTCCGTGTCCACGCCCGGGGGGACGTGCGTGCAGCTGCCGGTGTACGCCGGCCACTGGTACCAGGTGGTGCCGGAGGTGAACGGGTCACAGAGCTACGGCGCGACGGTGGTGACGATCAGGGGCCCCGCGGGCTGCAACGGCACGGCGCCGGACGAGCTGCGCTCCGACCACCTCGGCGCCGTGTCGGCCGGCTGCTACCCGACCGAGAACGGCAACGCGACCTTCTGCGTCGCGCCCGCGGGCGCCGGGTACGCGGCCTGGGGCTACTGGGTGTGGCTGTGGGGTTGCGACCTGGGCTACGCGCTGGCGGCGCGGGACCTGTACGCGACCCACGCGGCCGCGGCGGGCGCGGGCGGCGTGGCGGGCGGCGGGCTGGCGGCGGCGGAGGCCGGCTCGCTGCGCCTGCGCGCGCTGTTCGAGGCGAACGCGGGCTTCGGCTCGCTCCGGCCGCTGCCGTACGGCTGGTCGCTGCGCGTGGGCTACGCGGCCTACGACGACCACGGCAACGTGGCCGCGTGCCTCGTGGACTACGAGGTGCGCGACCCGCAGCCGGTGCTGACGGCGGGCGAGGCCCAGGTGCGGTACGAGCTGCCGCCGGACTTTTGGGACGGGGGCGAGCTGCTGGCCACGCACGAGGAGGCCGCGCTGCGCCGCTCGCTCGTGGTGCGGCCGCAGGACCTGTGGCTGTGGGCCGACTACGCCGTCGAGGACCACGAGGCGCTGCTGTACACGTTCGAGTGGACGTCCACGTACACGGGCACCTTCTGCGGGCTGGCGGCCACGGCCACGTACACGGGCGGGGCCGAGTTTGTGCTGGACGCCGAGCCCGTGCACGGCCGCGCGCCGCCGCCGGCCACGACCACGGTCGTGCCGGCCAACACGGCCACGGCCGAGTTCGCGGACGGCGTGTCGGCCGGCGAGCTGGCGGGGCCCGCGTCACCGCCGGACCCGGCGCTGTCGTGGCTGCAGCGGCGCCGCCAAGCGCAGCAGAGCAGCGGCAGCGGCGCGCTGCAGTACCAGTGCCTGGACGCGTACGAGGGGTTTTATGCGGCCAGCGCCAACCAGACCCTCGTCAACGGCACCACCACGTACACGCGCACGCTGGCGGGCCGCGCCACCGACTGGCTGTACCTGTACCCGGGCGTGACGCACGTGACGCTCACGGTGTCGGACGCGGGCTTCTGGCAGTACAACCTGAGCGCGCGGCCGCCCACGCCCACGCTGTCGGCGCCCGTGCCGCAGCAGCTGGTGCTGGCGCTCACGGTGGTGGACGTGACGCCGCCCGTGTTCTTGGACTGCGCCAACGGGGTGTGGCAGGGCGGCGCGCGGACCGAGGTCAGCATCCCCGTCGGCTCGGCGCAGTTCTGGCTCCACACGGGCAGCGACGAGCTGTGGCCGGACTTTGGGCTGCGGCGCGTGCGCGACAACGCGGTCCTCAACGCCGACCTGGCGACGACGGGCCCGCGCGAGTACCTCAGCGTGTCGCCGAGCTACGGCTTCGGCCAGTGGCTGTCGTACGGCGAGCACAACGTGACGTACACGGCCGTGGACCCGTCCGGCAACTGGGCGGTGTGCACGTGCCGCCTGTTCGTGCGGACATCCAGGCGCCGTCGCTGAGCTGCGGCGCCAACGGCCACCTGGGCCCCGTGCCGAACGGCAACGCCAGCGCCAGCTACCTGGTCGCGATGGACCCCGGCCTGTGCGGCGTGCGGCCGACCACGGCCGACGGCTTCGGCGTCAACTACACCAGCTCGGACGTGCAGGGCCCCGTGCAGGTCGTGGTCGACTGCACCGGCGACGGGGAGGCGCGCCGCCGCGCGTGGCGCAGCTCGGCGTGGGGACGGGCAGCGGCGCCCTGTCGCTGGTCGTGCAGTGCGTGGCCGTCGCCACCGACCAGGCGGGCCACAACGCCAGCTGCATCGTCAGCTACTACGCCCAGGACCGCGAGCCGCCCGTCGTGCACTGCCAGCCGGCCTGCACGGTGCAGCTGCGCACCGTGGCGGGCTTCGCGGGCTGCTTTGCGCCCCCGACCGACAACTGCGCCTACAACGACACGAGCTACGCGCCCGACCCGGCCGCCATCGCGTGGCTGAGCTTTGCCGACTCGCACTTCACGCTGTACTCGACGGGCTCGGACAACAGCCCGTACTCGCCCGTGTCGGCCACGTGCGAGACCGTCGTCACGCTGTCCTGCTACTGCGGTGACGGCCTGCTGGACTTTTACGGGGCGCACGGCCCCGCCGAGGCCTGCGAGCTGAACCCGCACCCCGAGAGCTTCGGCTGTGCGTCCGACTGCACGTGCGGCGCCGGCTACGTGCCCGACCCGCAGGGCGGCTGCCTGCGAGCCTGCGCGGCGGGCGCCACGTGCACGCTCGACACCAGCCAGCTGCAGGGGACGCAGTGCGCGGCGGGCGCCGTCACCCTGTCGCTGCCGGGCTCGCCCGGCACGGCGTGGACGGTGGACGCGCTCAAGCCCGACTTCACGGCCGTGCGGGGCCCCGCGTACACCGACTTCTACGTGGTGCCCAACGGGCTCGGCACGCGGCACGTGAGCTACCGCCACTGGGAGCGCAACACCAGCAGCTCGCCCTACGTGCGCTTCAACGCCACGCAGGTGCAGCGGGCGCTGCTGTTCCCGGACGAGCAGCTCGTGTTCGAGTGGTACCTGACGACGAACGTGGTGCAGGACGTGGCCGACCCCGCGCGGTGGTTGCAGCTGCGCGTGTGCGCCTGCGACTTCCAGAACGCCAGCCAGCAGCTGGCGGCCTTTGTGCTGGCGGCCGACAACAGCACGCTGGCGCAGACGGACACGTACTGCGCGGGCGGCGAGACCACCTACGACCCGGCCACGTCGTGCTGGACCTTTACGGTGTGCCGCACGGGCGTGGTGGTGCTGGGCGTGCCGGCGTCGGCCGCCGGCAACCTGCTGCAGTGCCTGGACACGAGCACCATTGTCGTGAACAACAGCGCCAGCGCCTGCAGCTGGGCGCCGGCGGCCTGGACGCTCGTGGGCGGGCGCGTGCAGCTCAACCCCGGCAACACGGGGTCGTGCCAGTTCGACGTGCGGGTGCTGGACGACCAGGCGCCCGTCTTCACGGTGTGCCCCGCCGGGCAGGTGCAGAACATCAGCGTGGGCACGGCGGGCTACGACCTGGACCTGACGGCGTGGTACGCGGCGACCGACAACTCGGACCCGGCGCTGAGCTTCACGAACGAGGTGTTGGTGGGCCAGAACTACACCAACTACACGCAGACGCTGCCGCTGCTGCAGATCTCGCGCGTGCCGTACGAGCTCACGGCGCGCATCACGGCGTACGACGACCACTCGGGCCTGTCGACGCAGTGCACGCTGCGCTTCGCGCTGCTGGACGCCTCGGCGCCCGTGCTGGCGTGCCCCGCGCCCACCACGGACCTGCGGCTGAGCGAGTACTACTCGTACGACCGCGACCTGGCCTAGGACGCCACCGCCGGCCACTGGTCCTTTGGCGACCAGGTCCAGGTGCAGGCGAGCCTGGCCGCGCCCATCGTGCTGCCGGGCGTGTGCGCCGTGGACGGCGGCGCGGCCGCGAACCCGTTCGCGCCGTGCCCGAACTGCACCGACAACCACTTTGGCGGCTGCGCGGGGCTGACGCTGCAGCCCGTGCTGTCGGCCGGGCTCGAGGCCGCCGGCTACCTGGTGCCCGTGGCCCTGCCGAGCAACGGCCACGCGAGCTTCCAGGCCGGCTGGTCCGTCACCGACACGTCCGGCAACCAGCAGGTGCTGGACACGTGCGAGTTCCGGCTCGTGGACGACCTGTACCCGTACCTGTACGGCCCGACGCACACGGCCGGGGCCTGGGACTACAACCAGGTGCAGGGCCAGAGCTCGGCGCTGGACGGGCCCGTCACGACGCTCCACGTGCTGCAGTCGCGCTACGCCGCCGACGCCGACACCAATATCTCGCACCGCGCGCGCCATTACTACCCGGGGCTGGACCTGAACGTGCTGTGGCAGCAGCTCGTGCCGCCGAGCGCGGGCGAGCCGCCGTACCTGCCCTTCTACGCGCGGGACCAGGTGGCGCTCGCGTCCGCCAGCATCAACAACCAGACGCTCCGGCCGGCGGACTGGGCCGCGATCGCGGCTGCCTTCAACACGCACGCGTTCCGCGCGGGGCTCGCCACGGTGCCGCAGAACGCGACCGCGACGCCGGCCACGGTGGCGGACCTGGTCTTCCAGGAGGCGCAGGGGCTCGTGGCGTACTGGGCCGGCCGGGGCCAGCGCACCACGGTGGCGGCCGAGCTCAACCAGCTCGCGTACAGGCTGGCCGAGATCGCGTACTGGCAGCAGCAGGAGCTGCGGCTCGGCACCAACGCCTTCACGGGCCGCTTCGTCGACGAGAGCGGCAACGAGGTGGTGTTTACTTTCCTCTGCAACCTGCAGGACTCGCAGCCGCCCGTCTTCTACGACTGCCCGGCGTCCGAGTTTGTGCGCTACACGAGCACGCGCGACGCGCTCGACAACTTCACGGACCGCTGCACGTTTGCGGACGTGGGCCTGCACTTTGGCGACGACCTGTACCTGAGCGCCACGTACGGCGGCGGCCGCAACGGCTCGGCGGTCGTGAGCCCGGGCACGGTGGACGCCGACACCACGCTGCCGCGGTCGCTGACGGTCGACGACGAGGCGGGCAACGTGCGCACGTGCAACCTCAGCTTCCGCTCCGTGGACGACACGCCGCCGCGCTTCGTGGACTGCCCGCCCGCGCTGCAGCCCGGCTGGAACGACCGCACGGTGCGCATCCCGCAGCCGGGCCAGGCGCAGACGACGCTGCCGACCAACAGCTTCTACACGGGCCTGGCGGGGCTCGCCGTCGACAACGTGTGGCCGGCGTCGCTGACGACCAACGTGACGGTGGCGCGGGCCGGCGCGGGCGTAGTGCAGAGCGCGTACGGCACGGACGAGGCGTTCCACGCGGGCTGGGCCTTCGCGCCCGGCGTGCACACGGTGAGCTTCCAGGTGGCGGACCAGGCGCTGGCCCCCAACGTGCAGCCGGAGCGCTGCACGTACACGTTCGAGGTGCTGCCCGCCTACGCTGCGCCGCGGCTGGCGTCGGTGCTGAGCTACACGGTGGCGCGCGTCGGCAACTCGACGACGCACTTCACGGGCACCGTCGACTACGTGCTGGCCACCAACTTCCCGTACGTCAGCAGCTACAACGGCTCCCACGGCCTGACGCTGAGCGGCAACGTCAGCCAGGCCGCCGTGGCCCGGGGCGTGGCGGCGGACCAGAACTGCGGCGCCGACCCGGCCGGGCGCCTGGCGCAGTACGGCGGCCGCTGCTTCCAGCGCTACGTCGCGACCTTTAGCATCAACGCGTGCGACCCCGTGCAGACGACGCTGCTCGTGACGCACGACCCGGACTGCGCGCACATGACGCAGGCCCTGAGCGACATCGACGGCGGCTGCACGACGCGGGCGTGACAGGAGGTGGAGCTGTCGTTCGTGGCCCAGGAGTTCTGCTCCCTGGAGCTGGCCAGCAACAGCCTCAACGGCGGCATCGTGCCCGTGAACGAGTCGTACGCGCGCGCCCTGCTCGCGAGCCTCGCCGACTACCAGCAGGTGCAGGGCGGCGACATCGTGGCCACCACGGTCTTCTACGCCGCCTCCAACCAGTCCACGGGGCGGGTGCGCCTGTGCTTCATCGGCTACGTGCTGTCGGACTCGGGCCTGGTGGTGGAGGACGTGGCGCTCGACCCCTAGCGCGGGCTCGGTGGTCTTCACGCTCAACAACCAGAGCTACACCGTGAGCGAGCTGGACGTGCTCAACACGACGCAGACGCCCAGCAACTCGTGGCTTTCTGCGCCAACCTGAGCGTGCCCGACTACAACGAGACATCCATCGGCGTCCAGGTCTCGTTCCGCGCCGCCGTCACGTACCAGCTCGCCCCCAGCGCCGGGCGCCGCCGCCGCCACCTGCAGCAGCCGGTCCGGCCGGGCGCCCAGCCCGGGCAGTGGACGCGCGAGCTCGTGGAGCGCCGGCTGTGGGACGCCGCAGGCCCTGCTAGCGCGCATGCAGCAACCGGAGGCGGCGCCCGCCGCCCGCCCCCCCCCCGCCGGCGCTCCGTGCTGCAGAACGCGGATGCGCTGTCGGACGTGGGCCAGACCGAGTTCTTCGAGCTGTACATCGTGGCCGGCCCGGGGTCGCCGCCGGCCCCCGCCGGCCCCGCGGAGCCCGGGGCCCGCCCGACGAGTGGCGGCGGCCGGGGCGGCCTGCAGAAGCTGGAGGAGTGGCTGCGCGTGCCGCTGTTCCAGTTCGCCGGCTTCGTCGTGAGCCGCGGGGTGCTGGTGCTGGCCGGCGCCGCCCTGCTGCTGTGCTGCCTGTGAGTGGGGTGCTGCGTGGGCGTCCACCGCACGCTGTACCACCGCGCCTGCTGGGGCCGCGCCCAGCTGCCGCTCGACGAGTCCGCCCCCAAGCGCGCCCACTCCCGCGCGCCGGGCGGGGGGCAGGTGTACGTGGCGGACGAGGGGCCGCTGCCCGGTGCGTACCACGACGAGGCGGACGTAGGGGTCGAGGAAGCGCTCGGGGACGACAGCGAGGCCGACGAAGGCACGCTCAGCCACCGCCACCGGTCGCTGCCGGGCGAGTTCGACCACGACGCCTCCCCGGGCCCGGCCCCGCAGGACAGGCTCCTGCTAGACACGTCCTCGTCCTGGCAGGACCTCGTCAGTGGGGGCGACCGCCACGACACGCGGGTCACGCTGCCCTAGCTTCGGCCGGGAGCGCGCTGGACCACGGGCGGCAAGCCGCCGGGTGAGGAGGTTAGGCAGGTAGACAGGTGAGGTGGGGGTGGAGGTGTGTGTGTGTGTGTGTACGGAACCGGCCAGTCTGAATAAAGCAGCAAGCAAGCAAGCTAAACCGAGCAGGGTTGACTGGTGTGGGGCTGCCCCCCCCCTCGAACCTACCGGCAGGCAGCCGGTGCCGGCCGGACGACGACCCCCTCCTGCGCTGGGCCCGCCCGTGCGCGTGCACGGGCGGTTAGCACCGCCCCCCCCCTTCCTCCCCCCCCCCCTGCCGCCCCCGCTCCGCCCGGGCCGGCTGGCTCAGCTCTGGCGGGCGCGGCGGTGACACAGCCCTAAAGTGAGCTACTAGCCCTCTGCCGCCAGGCCCCGCTAGCCGGTCGTCCGCCCCATGGACGGCGTTCTCCCCCCGACAGTGGGGGCTCACGTGTGGAGTCGTGTCACGGGCTACTTGAAGCTGTCCGACCTGGCGGTTCTGGCGTGCGCCACGAGCGAACAGCGAAATCTGCAAGCCACCCCCGGCTTTTGGACCCGCTACTCTTGTCCGGGACTGGACTTGGAGGAAGAGCTGCCGGCCAAACTGCTGCAGCTCTGGGGGGCGGTCTGGAGCCGAGCGGGCGTGCCTATCCAGCGGGTCCGTGTCGACGAAACCAAGCTGTTCTCGCTGCCGCCCAAGCTGTGGTGTTTTCAGCTCACAGAACTAGACCTGGAGCTATCAGACCTGACCGAGGACATCGTCGACCAGCTGAACTCACTGTGCAACCACGTACGGTCGTTGTCCCTCCGTCTCCAAAGCAAGTTCGTACGTGTGGCGCCCTGGAGAAAGGAAACACACCGAAGACAGCTGACCGCGCAGGGTGTGCAGCGCCTGGGAAGCTTACGCTTACCGGTGCAGGCGCTGGCCTGCCGTGGCCTGCCAGAAGGAGTAGCCCTGGAATTATTTAGCCGACCCATCAAGGGGCTCCGGCGGCTGGCAATAACCGGCGCCTATGCTAATTTCTACACTGGTTTTGACCACGCGGAAATAGACGCTCAACTACGGGGGGGCTGGCCTCTTTGGTAGAGAAACAAGCGGCGACCCTAGAGGAGCTGTCCCTAGCCCATAATTCGGATATGGATGCAACGCTGTGGCCGGTCCTGCGGAAGCTGTCGGAGCTGCGGCGGTTGGATCTGACAGGCTGTCATCGCTTGCTTGGCCTCGAAGGACTGTGCCACCTGTCGGCGCTCAAGAACCTCGAGGAGCTGAGCTTGGGGGAGTGGCAATCACTGGAACCCCGCCACCTACGCGAGGTAGGCAAGTGCTACCCCAGACTCCGGCGCCTGGATCTGTCGGGTGTCGGGCTTGATGACACCAAGTTAGCCGCCCTGTTGGAGGCCAAGAGCCTCCAGGAGAGCCTCCGGGAGCTCCACCTGTGCCGCAAGCCACCTCGTTCAGCGTCCTCCCTGCTCACGGCCCACGGCCTAGCGACCTTGGTACAACTGTCCCACCTGCGGGTGCTGAGCTTGGGGGTAAGCGACGGAGACCAAGTAGTGGAGTCACTCAGCCGGCTGACGTGGCTGGTAGACCTGCGGCTGTCCGCGGAACGGCTAAGCGTCGACGGCTTACTCCGGCTCCGGCAGGGGCTGCCTCGCCTCCAGTGGGAAATGCCTTTATTGACTGATTGTGTGCTTCACGGGAGGAAGACGAATCAGGAGCCTGCCGGACCAGCGCGGTAGTGCTACTTAGGCCAGGAACACGGTATTCGAATAAAGCGTCCAGGAGGCACAATTTCTTGTTACACCAGCTGGTGAGAAGAGCGGGGTGCCCCTCAGACGAAGGCCGGGGCCGTTCGGAAAGGCCACAGGCAGTCTAGGCAACAAAGCAGCGCCGCCTCCTCGGCCGGCGAGATACTGCCAATCGCCACCGGCTGCCGCTGCCAGGCGGGCTCGTCCGGTAGCTTTTCTTGCAGGAACTGGGCTAGCACAGAAAGTACGCCCTCGCGTACCGACGGTCGCCCCTGAGGCCGGGGGCGTCCGGCCCGAACGCCGCTCGGAACAACAGAGATCCCGCTTCTCGCCAGCCGCGAAGCAAGATCACGCGGGCCCGACCGGCAGCGTCGCTGGCGTCACCGGCCACGTCGCTGGCGCCGGCGTCGCCGGCCTCGCAGGCGGCGCCCAGAAAACGCTCTTTGGGGGTGGCCAGTGGAGGGGGTCACTGGCGCCTCTACGCAGGCACTGGCACAGGTGGAGGCAGGCATCGCGCAACATCCGGACGTCCTCCACGCAGGAGCTCACAGCGGCGGTCACGTGCTCCGTGACTTGGGCCGGTGTCTGGCCGCGTGGGTAAGGCCGGCCACCTAGTACCAGCCGCCACAGGTTCGGGTCCCCGTGCTGGCCAGCTAAGAGTGACAGCCGTTGACCCCCTGGGCCTGAACGGTGCTGCAGACTGTATTGCACATAGTGGTAGCTACGGGCCTGTAAGAGGGTGTGCCAGGAGGAGGCCGTGTCGGGAGCCCGTGCCCGCAGCCACTGGACGCAGCGCTCAAACTCCGGCTCAGACACCACCAGGCCGTAGTCTAGGAACAGGCCCAGCAGGAAGGCCAGCCGCCACGGCGAGCCCGACGGAAATAGGGCCCCCTGAACCAACCAGAAATAGGCAGCGGCGACAGCCAGGTCGAGCCGCTCGCTGGCAGTCGACGCGGGCTCAGCCAGCCACGTACTAGTCCTGGCTTCCTTCTCGGTCCGGGTAGAGACCCCGCAGCGAGGAATTGCGAGACTGCAGCTGACTTCCAACGCGGGGGGCTTGGCCACTAGCAAACGGAACCACGCAGGCAGAGCTTCCGCCCGCCACTCTATCTTCACCTGGCCACTGCCTGGGGTCGCCGTGACTCCGGCTGCCAACAAAAGGCCCAACCGCCGGTAGCCCGCCACGGACAGCTGGCAGCGCCAGTCGGCAGGCAAACCCTCCCAGTGTAAGTTATCGAGCCACGATCCCGACACGATCAGCTTGTCCGGGCCCGCTCCCAGCAGGGTACAGGTCACGGGCGGGCTTTGCACGCCGTGGTTGGCTTCGGGGTTGATGATTAGTTCACGGAGCAAAGGGCCCGGCCGGACAGTGGTCCTCATCGCTCGCGGCAGCACCAGGCGCTCCAGCACCGGACAGTCAAGGACCGACACGTGCTGGCAAAGCCCCTTTGCCAGGGCTGTGACCGTCCCCAGCCGGGGGCAATCTTCGATTCTAAGTGTTAGCTTGCTCTCGGAGGCTGCCGGACCCGGCGCGTTGAGAACGAGATTGCCTACGTCACAGCGCAGCAGGTGGAAACTGGCGTCGGAGGGGAGCGTCAGCCCCGCGATCGACCGCGTTTCCTCCCGGAAAGAGGCGTTCGCTAAAAACACTTCAGTAGCGTTGGTAGCGAAGAGGAAGAGCTTCGGGGGGACAACCAACTTGTAAGGCCGTGCCGGACCGCCATCGAGGCGGACGGTTGTTACGTACTGCCACATGTCTCTCAGGCCCATGCAGTTGACCAAGCAAGCTAGCAGCTCTGACCAGCGCTCGGCGGCCCCCGACGGGGAGGCCTCCGCCTTGAAAGCGAGGGTCAGGTTCGTTTTGTGCGACCTGCGTTGCCTCTGCCAGCTCTGCTCGAGCTTTGTCACTTTCTCTTGGAGTCCAGCGTCGCCCCCTGGCTGCGACACGGTTTGCTGTGCCTGGGCCCACAGAGACAGGAAGTTCGGGCGAGAAGCGTCGGGGCGCTGGGACATACTACGCGAGAGGGGGGGAGAGAGAGAAGTACTACACGAGGGGGAGCAGTCTGTCCCACTTGGTCTCGGCGAGAGCTTTACTTGGTCCCAGCCCCCTTTTCCGTCCTCCACCTTGCGCGATCTGTTCCAACCGGGGGAGGAGGAGGCAGCGTCGGCTCTGCGTACAGGGGAGAGCGGGGGGGGAGAGGAGGGGAAGGAGGAGAAGAATGTGCGGGGGTGCGTGGTCCGTGGGAGGGAGGGGGGCGTCGGAGGGGGGCTAGGCAGCCTGTCGCGGTGGGCCCAGCGCGGCCAGCCACGCGCTTCGCGGCCAGCCGCCTTTTCTTGTAGGTAAGTCAGCGCTGGTGTGCTACGCAGGCCGCGCGTCCAGCCCCAACAAGTACTGCAGGGCTTTCGGTACGTGCGCGGTCCCGTCTCTCTGCTAGCTGTGGCAAGTCCGGTCTGTGTCAGGTGATGCAGATGCAGCTGTCAACCACCGCAACAGCGCCGCGTGCTGGAACTCGGGGGCTGCGGTGGCGGCCGGCTGGCCGGCCCGGGACCTAGCCCAGCCGGCCGCGCGGGTAGCCACCGTGCCCAGGAACCGCAGGTCCGGGACAGGCTCTGCAAGGGCTCGCGGCCGGCCAGCTGCGAGAAGAGCTCGGCCCAGGCCGTCCGCAGAGGTCTGGGTCCTCCGGCGCACGAGAGCACGGCCTTCGCCAGCTGGCGGGCTACCAGGCCGGGGGCTACCAGGGGGAGCTCCGCCTGGCCCAACGAGATGTGCGCGGCCCCGCCCGTGCGGGCCGCCAGCAATTGCCCCAGGCCGCACAGAGCGCCAGCGCCACCAGGGCGCAGTACGGGGCCACGCAGACTTGTCCACGCGCCGAGCACGGCGGGCCACGACGGGGGCTCGCGCCGCCGTCCCACACTTGGCCCAGGCCTGTCCAGGCCTCTAGGTTCCTGAGCGGACAAGACAGCCCCTGCCTGAGCTGCAGCTCCAACCAGAAACCCGGCCGCC
>WBZZ01002093.1:0-22500 GCA_019918135.1 Paulinella micropora
CATATGCCATGCTCCGGGCCTTGAGGACTATATCGTAGACCCGTGCGGTCATATCGAACGCCTCTTGCCATCTGCATCGCCTCTATGTGGCTTACCTCGTACACCTTGTCCGTGGACAGGTCCATCATCTCCACTGATGATACGAGAGCCGACACCTCCGACTGAAACTCTAGCCTAGAAAGGCTATCAGCGACTACGTTTCGCTTTCCCGGTAAATAGACCATCGTGAAATTGAAACATGACAAGAAAGCTTGCCACCGCGCCAAACGGCCGGTTTGTTCATGATTCATCAACCAAAGAAGGTTGTGATGATCGGTCCTAACCGTGAATAGAGGTCCTCCCCATAGATATTCTCTGAGCCTCTTGAGAGCCCATACTACTGCCAACGCCTCTCTCTGTCGCGTGCAGTAATTTCGCTACGCCGCACACAGCTTTCTACTAATAAACATGATCGGACGCAACTTTTTCTCCTCATCTTCCTGTTGCAGCACCGCGCCAATCGCAAACTTAGATGCATCCGTGTCGACTACGAACGGCTTCGTAAAGTCGGGAGGAGAGGAGCAGGAGACTCAGTACTCAGAAGAGAGGGGGGATAGAGATGGAGAGGAGAGAGAGGAGTATACGTATACAGCCGATGTAGAGTCGACAGGGGGGGGGTAATGCACAAGAAGCGAGTGCAGGTCAGACTGGAGGCTCTCCACTGACAGAGGCAGAGAGAGACATGGAGGATGTTGGCCAGAATATCCCAAATACATGGGAACAGTTGGCTACATTATGATGATGAAGAGTCCTTCTTCCTTAACTACCCAATCTATTATAAAACACACATCTACATTCCTTATGAGAAAAGGAATAGACCAGGACAAGGTCAAAGCAACCTCCTGATCGAAATTTCCGGCCTTGCGAAGCCTCTCTTCAACAAAGTGAGGTTTGAGCACGAAAGAGTGCCATTGCAGGATATCAAGTATGGCGACACTCTTACACTGTGCGACATATACGACATATCTGCAACACTCTACGCTGTTGTGCTCGTTGCGGAATTTTATGAACGCACAAACATACAGTGGAAAAATAAACGCACAACTGCAGCATGGCTGTCTGTCTGTGGTGTCCCCACTGATATCAAGAATCTAGAAGAAGTTCGAAGGTAGAAACCAAAGTGGCATTGAGTTTGCCCTTGAGGCTTTTGTAACTGCCTTCACACGGGCTTACAACGAAATGTACAAAGCACTGAAAGACAACACAAGACAACATCCTGTTTACGAGGAGGTTGACCAGTCTTGTCAGGTGCTTGAACGCCTCACACAACTCCATAAGGGCCTCTTTGAGGGGAAGGAGCAAAAACCAACATGGAAACAATGGGCCCACACGAAGAATCACACTCTCATTAAAGGCCCTCTCACAACAATCCCAAATAATAACAGAGCTGGTAAGTCTTCTATGAGAGAAAAGGCACACTTCCTCTCTAGTGCCACAGGGCTTGCACAGTTCGTGACTCATCTAGCACGACAGGTGAAAGAAGAAGAGACTGCAGCGCCTGCTTTTTCTTCTGGGAGTCAGTCAAGTTAATTACTGTTCCTCCCCCTTGGGGTCCTGGGTCCTCCTTCTGCTTTCTTGGGAGCTGGGTTAGATGTGGTAGGTGGAGCCGTTGGCTGTGGAGCCACCCGTGCTACTGCCATTGCCACAGCTATCTTCTCCTTCTGCTCCTTCTCCTCTTTCTGTTAGCTAAAATCAAAATTGGGGGAGGGGGCCTTAAGCTCTATGCTATCACTGCCAATGAGGCTGACACAGAGAAGACCCTCATGACTAAGTTCAATGAGATGGACAGATGCTTCCAGCAAAACCAGTGTGAGGTGGAGCAGGAGTATGAAGTCCTAGAACATCTCTGTGATCGATCCCTCCTTGGAGCTGGTTTTGATCGTATAACTTACGAGAAGTACAGAGGAGAGGAGGAGCTAGCAAGGAAAGGTGGACATGCAGAGATGAGTTGTACTCTGGCCATTGCTGCCCTCATTCGATACTTTAAGGCAAGTGGATACCAACACTTGTGCACGGGCACATTGATTGGGTTTGAAATTTTCGACTTAGTATCGGAGCAGTTGCAGTCTGTCACTCAGCTTACATCTGTCTTAACAAATGTGGGCACCCAGTACACTCTCTTTTATAACCACAAAGCCATACTCCTATATTTCCTCAGTGCTTTGCACGTCTACAACAAAAATAAGCTCACACTGCTCATGCAAGACTGCAAAACCTTCGACAAGGTAAAGCACTTGAACTTTTTGGAGACGAGCGTCTTTGAGGCCACGACTAAGGCCGTGAGCCCAAAAATGTTGTGGACCGAAGTAATGACCGCTTGTCAGAGGCTCGACAGCCAGACAGCATCCTTGATCGGTTCTGCATCGGCTTCTGCTCAACCGCAAGCCGCACATACGCAACGATCTTTAGGAAAGCGACCAAGAGAGAACAGTCGTGAAGCTAACACACCTTGTATTCGTTGGTGGGCACGGGCACAATGCTTCAAACACACAAATAAGAAATGCCCGTACAACCACGATGTCGAGGACACCCGCATCCGAAACACACTCCTCAAGAACGTACGGTCGGACGAAACCAACACCGTCGCCGTTCTGCTCCGACTGCGCAAGGATCAGGGGTGGAAATTACAGGATGTCGCGGACCATGACCACGAACTAGCTGACGCGATCAATTCTCTTTTCGCTAGAGATGATCAAAAGACGGCAGCCATAGAAGCCGCAAGTAGAGGAAGAGGTGGAACACGAGGAAGAGGAGGAGGGAGAGGAATGAATCGAGGAGGAGGAGCCCCTTTTGCACGAGGCACATACACTCGCGGGGGGGGGAGAGAGGATTTGTGAGAAGAGGAGGAAGAGGTGTATTTCAAGGTAGAGGTGGAGGAAGATGGGTTGGCCGAGGTGGATACGGCAGCGCAGAGCGCCCGTACCACAGAGATGGGGGCTGGGCAGACGGCTCGAGCTCAAGCTCAAGTTCCTCAGCACCACAGGCCTATGCGACATCAGGCGCAACCACTACCGACACTGATGCCGACTCAGGCAACAGATTTGAGGTAGTCCAATGACTAGAGAAGGAGGGAGAAAACAGAACAACATGCATTGCACGATACACCGTTGTGCAGGTCCCAACCAAGGGTACCAGTGAGTCTAAGAGCCCACAGCAGGCCACAGACCAACTCAAACGTAGTACAATACCAGTACACCCATCACGACAACAAACAGTGCATGCTGCTAATAGGCAGGCGAGTAAAGCGCTGGCAAAGAGAAAGCAGGCGGGCCTGTCGCAGCCACAGCCGAAGAAAGTAAGAATAGAACCGGCGGTTAATCTTATCAACTTGCCGAGACAGACAATAGACAAGGAGGATGGAGGACATCAACCTCTCCTCACGATCTCAAACAGAGAAAGCAAGGACAATCATCCTTCGCCTGTGAACAATACCCAAAAAGACATTACAAAAACGGCGGAAAGGGAGGAGGAGGCGAACCTCGAGAAAAGGATACAGATTTTAGAACACAAGCTCCTTGTATTGGCCTTAAAAAGTCACCGGCCAGACGCTTTATGCTATACGAACCTTTTTTGTCAAACATTAAATACCTTTATAAACGTTGGTAATGATACTATGGCGAATATTAATATTGTCGGCCGGAAATTTACTACGAAACACCATGCATGGTTAGAAACTAATATGAAAAAATCATCTGGCACTTTGAAAGGAGTTAGTAGTCGGACGGATATAACGGGCATCATCACTTTAAATTTTAAATTGAAATCCGGACGAGTATATCGAGTGGACTTATACGTTGTCCCCGAATACCACGGATCTGTTCTTTTGTCGTACGACCAACTGGCGACAATGAACGTAGTGATTGATTGCGCCGCCAAAAGAGTCATATACGGCGTAGAGCCAGGAGAAGAATATGCTGTCGACTCTCTCCATGCTATTGACTCATACGAGGCCCTACACCTAGGGGTAGCATCGGAAGGGAAACAGTGGCCATTACACACGCATATGAGGCATATATGCCAACGGACGCGGTGTCTAAAGATGGTTCAAACCTGTCAGACAAGAGAGAGGCGGAGGTCTATACGGCTACAGTCTCTACACAATGGGATAAAAAGTCGATAGACGATCTCATTGAAAAGAGGAAAGAGGAGATGAAATGCATGGGGAAAAGGTGCCCATCGTTGGCGAGATTTGAAGGTTGGTGCCCATCGTTGGCGAGATTTGAAGAAGGAGCAGGGGCCGATGTATATATTACCAACGGGTATTGCTTTCACGTAAAGGTGGAAGAGAAGGACAGACAGGAGTTTATACCGAGGAGAAGGGGACGACTCCCCGGCAGAAGATATTAAAAGCTTTATTACCGAATTCTGGGGTGACGAGCCTACGTGGCCGCGCTCACTGACAGAAGTGAAAAAGTGCCTGCGCACTCTTTTTGAAAATAATAAACCATATACGGTCATACGCCCGTACAATGAGAAGGCGATATGGGCGCAGGAGATACGGGACCGGCTTATTGATCATCCGATACCGGTGCCCTCACGGAAGCAACACTTAGTGGTGGCTTGTCGTCTCGGGACTCGTGAGCAGAGCAGTGCATACAAGCGGAAGCTCAGAGACCAGGACAAGTTGAAATTGATTCCTCAAGCATTCACATGCTTCGATGGTTTCTACACCCGAAAAGCTCCGTTGCAATATGCGAGATTAATAGATATGTTGGTAGGTCTGGCGGAGGACGACGAACCAGACACTGCCACATATGAAAAAACGGGAATGGACGATATATCAGAAGAAGAGTTGGGCTTGGAGGAGGACAGAGCACCCCTCAAGCATCACAAGAGAATGTCAGAGGAGGAGTTTAAGGCGGCGATAGACGAGAAATTGGCAGGAGGAGCAGGTACGGAGAAGGAGAAAGAGGTTTTGAAAGAGAGATTGAAGGCGAACAAAATGATTTTTGACCCCCCTCAAGCGGGAGGTGTCAAGCCGGAAGACTTCACCGCGGTTATTTGTAAAATACCAGGTGCTGAGCCTTCACCGGCGCCACGACGTGCAAATCTGAGTATACATGAAGCAAAGATCGCAGAAGAACAAGCGCGGCAGTTACTCGATGAGGATTTCATTGACAGATCGACATCTCCAATAGTTTCCCAACCGAGACTGGTGCCTAAACCGGGAGGAGAATGGCGCTTAACGGTTAACTATGCCCGCGTCAATAAAATTTTAGAGGAGGAACGAAATCCATTACCTACTCTTGAAGAAAGAAGGCGAGTATTGCGGAACGCCAAGCTATACTCAGTCATTGATCTGAAGAATGGCTTCTGGCAAATTCCACTGGATGAAAAGTTCAGATGGCTGACTGCATTTATAGTAGGAATGGAGATATATCAGTGGAAAGTACTTCCGATGGGACTCAAACAGGCCCCGGGACTCTTTCAGAAAGCGATGCAAAGCATGCTGAGTAGCAAATATGATAACCAGACAGAGGGAGGTTTCATGAGGAGAAGAGGACAGAAGGCGGGAGAGTACGCATTTTGTTACATCGATGACATTATCGTGTACTCCAATACGATGGAAGAGCACATCGACCATCTAACAGACATTTTCAGACGTATCAAACTATTTGGCCTGAAATGTAATTTGAAGAAATGTCAACTCGCAAAGACAAGCGTGATATATTTGGGGTACGAAATCTCTTACAATAGAGTCTCGATATCCAAAGAGAAGAGGGAGGAGATCATGAGCCGGCAGAGGCCGAAGAATCGCACAGAGCTGCACTCATTTCTTGCGATGGCGCAATATTACAGCCAGTTCATACCCAATTGGGGTGCAACTCGGGCTAAGTTGGAGAGAATGATCGACTTCGGTGATTTTGAGAAGTGGGATGATGAAGCCTTAGAAGCGTACAACACGCTCAAAGATCTCATCTACAAAGATCCGAAGGATGGCGGACTCGTGCTGATGATGCCCGACTTTTCGAAGCAATTCGTAGTCGACACAGACGCATCAAAGTTCGCGATCGGCGCAGTCTTACAACAGGAAGATGAGGAGAAAAAGTTGCGCCCGATCATGTTTATAAGTAGAAAGTTGTGCTCGGCGGAGCGAAACTATTGTACGAGACAGAGAGAGGCACTGGCGGTGGTCTGGGCCCTCAAACGGTTGCGAGAGTATATATGGGGTGGACCTCAGTTTATAGTAAGGACTGATCACCAGAATTTACTATGGCTGATGAATCATGAACAGACTGGCCGTCTAGCGAGATGGCAGGCTTTCTTGTCATATTTCAATTTTACAATGGTCCATCTACCCGGCAAGCGAAATGTTGTCGCTGACAGCCTCTCCAGGCTAGAGTTTCACTCAGAAGTAGCAGCTCTCGTATCATCAGCAGAAATGGAGGATCTATCCCCAGACTGCACATACGAAGTGCATCATATCGAGTCGATGCAGATGGCGAGAGGGGTCCGATATAACCGATCGGGTCTACGTCATAGCCCGCAAGGTCCGGATCATGGGATATGTTGTACAGCACATGTCCTCGAGGATGCTGAGTGGTCCTATGAAGCATATGAGAATATGAAGGCGGAGATAAAACAAGAAGAGATTAAGCAAGAAGCATATGCGGAACCCCCGCAGGAGAACAAGGAGGAGTTAGACGAAAACCCTGAGAGGATAGGAGTGCAGCTAGAGGATGGGACTATCCACATAGCCTCACCCACTGCATGGAGACAGCAACAGTCTCTCGATCCGGAGTTCAAAGAGCTAATACAGCTATACAAGAACCCGAACGAGCTGAAAATGACGAAGGAGATTAAGGAGCAACAGAAGGAGATGGGGTGGAGAGACGGTCTCTTATGGTACAAAGGCCAACACGGGCGCTATGCATCACAACCAGACAAATGGACTCTCTGGGTTCCTGAGAAACTCAGACACATCATTTTTGTCGCTGCTCATAACTGCCCACTACTGGCGCACCCGGGCCGACAAAGAACGCATATGTTCATTTCGAGACGATTCTGGTGGAAGAAGACGAAGGAGAATATTGATGAACAGGTCAATGTATGCATCCCATGCAAGACATCCAAAACACCATTGAAGGCGAATTTTGGCCTGATCGGGACTTTTCCTTTACACTTAGGACTGTTCGAGTTCTTACACACTGAATGTAGGACCTTTCCCGGTCACGACGGAAGGTTACACATAGACAGAGCCACCAACTATGTATGGGTGGTCCCAGTCAACGACGTTACGGGCGAAACAACAGCCAAGGCGTTGATTGACAGGATCATCTCACAGATTGGGGTGCCGAGAAAAATATGCTCAGATCGAGGCTCTGACTTTAATAATGAAGTCATCGACAAGCTATCTGCATATTACGGCATGAAATGGCAATATGTCACCGCCTATAACCCCAGAGCGAACGGCAAGATAGAGCGGGTGCATAGACCCCTCAAGGCCGCGCTGAAGATGTATTGTATGAAGAAGGAGAACCAAAAGGCATGGGTGGAGGCAGCATCCTCGTTTGCCTTTGCTATGAATTGCCTACCCTCTACAGCGTTAGGTGGTTCAAAAGGTTCCGTCTCGCCATACCAATTGGTATATGGGCGTGAGCCCGCCATCCCAGCCTCACTGCTGCACCCAAAAGATTTATGGGCAGATCAGGATGAGCTGTTTGGGGTGAGACTTCGGGCGAAGATGGAGGCGGAGCAAATAGTACAGGCGCATAGGGAGACGGAGCGCAGGAAGACTGATGCTGAAGGTGTCAGGCAGGCACACCTGGATCAAGTCAGATTTCAGGTCGGGGATATTGTACTACTGTATCATCCTCAGGTTCCTCAGAGAGTCAGCTCGAAGCTGTTCATCCACTGGAAAGGATCATACCAGATCATGGAGCAGATGGGGCCTTTGAATTATAAAATCAGGGGCAGAGGGAAAGTTCAAATAGTCAATGTACGAAGGCTGATTAAGTATGATCCCTTCCTACTTGAAGATGAGTCCGTTGATCAAGCACTCAAACGGATGGAGGCTGACTTTAAAGAGGTCCCACCAATCCGTCAGGAGGATATCTCGGAACGGGATGCCTACAGGGCACCAATTGCGGAGAAGGAGGAGGCTGAGCTGGAGAACAAGCGGGCCACCGACCGCAAAAGTGCGGCGGGGACTCAGACCCGCAAAAGGGTGGAGTCGAACGTGCCGGAAGGAAAGTTCACGGAGGCGCAAATAAGGAGAGCGCAAAATGACCTTATCTACGACCGACCGAGAAAGGCGATAAGGACGGCACGTTCGCAAGGAGTCCATCAAGAGGGGAGCGATGACGGAGATCAAGACCCTCGCGCGGGCAAGGACACTCTCGTTCACCCCAGTTGGAAAGAAGGAGATGCGATTGGACATATTTCATGGGCCAAAGACGCTTTTTACTTGGTGAGGCCTGCGGCTCAACACGTAGCCGATGACACGCTCTCAGATTTATATCTCATGAGAGTCATGGCAGTACCTCACAAACGCCATACGCGATCGAATCGAATTTAGACTGCGGCACAAATAATACAATCAGTCTTACATTTCTGGAGGAGTCTGGATCCAGTGGAAGATCCTAAAGTAAGACAATACCTTCCAGTATATAAAGACGCCAAGAAACTTGAGACATGGGATGATACCATATCTCCCACAGATAAAGATCATACCGCGTGGACCATACAAGCACTACCACGAGGGGTGCTGGACATTCCTTTTGACTTGGCACAAGGCGCAATCCCTCACAAAATTTGGGACGTCCTCGAACAGTCTACCTTAGACTTAACTTTGGTTGGAGGTCCTCTACCAGCTAAAGGAGTCCGCGCGCGTAAACGGCGTCTATAGTGAGTTTTTTTTTCTCTAGAAGTATTGTGGACCTGATCGATTGCGAACATAGCATTGATCCAATATCGTCCCGACAACCTTACTTAGATATTAAAGCTACTACAGCATTCATTCTTCTAGAGATTAACAAGACACAGCTGACAAAAAATAGGCATTCTATTCTCTTGCTTCGGCAGAGACAGACGAGACGGCCACGAAACAGCACCGTTACGGGATCGCTATTTGAGTGAGCGATGGTGTTTCCTGGATACAACCCGCATTAGTACCAGAATGATGATCTCATTGAAGACTCTACAGTCTAATCAAGAACTGATATATTTTAATAACATGAACTGCTACACCGGGTCACGAGTCCATCGATCTCTACTTGTATCGGCATATCGCAAGGTTAGGGCGCACTCAACCCAACTTCGGATATAGTCGTCAGACTTGATCACCTGACACTATATTAAATGATACCGATTTATACAAGGGTATGTCTTCACAAAAAGTAAATGTATTTATGGAAACCGACGACCGGTTATTACATATATATGGAAATGGCGACATTACATTATTACTCAACCATAAAACATTATACTTGGACATACTGCACAAATATCTTATCGACAGAAGAAAGAGGAAGATTTTAATATAGATACTGAATGTGCTAGAGTATATATACGATTGGTACCGGGGCAAGTATAATTGTTGTTTTATAACGGCTAATTCGTGGGTTGATGTATCTTCATACATAACTCTAAACGAATCTTAGTCAGAAAAGAAATCAGTTCAAAGCGTATTATGTCGGAAACGAAGTTCCGCCATAAAAAACTGGGAGGGGGTCCTGTGGACATCACCACCCGAATTATCAGGTAAAAAACTTATAGATTTCGTCTGGCCGGACACGTCTGAAATGCCAATTTGATCCTGGTCTTTTGGCTGCTTTTTGTCTTTGCGTCACTGAGCTAATATAACGACACATCATTCTCTTTTTTGAGGACTGTGTTTGGTTATATTACCGACTTACTCTTCCATTGAGCTATCGTTGGGGATAGTACAGGTGTGCCACCTAGCTCACGTATAGGGTACAGCCCTTTCACGAGTATTTTTACGTAACCTGCCCTTGTATTAATACGTCTGAGTTCAGTTCTCTTCCAATGGTATGATTTGGTTGAGATGGGGTTGGGTCACCAGCCATATCAACGGAGGTTAGAAACTTATTCTCGTGAAGGGGTGGGATAGTTGGGTGAGGACGGTGGGTGTGGAGGCGTTTTGGAACACCTACTCTGACGCTCAGTCGTCACTCAACTGGAGAGGAGCAGACCAAGCATAAAAGTTAAGTAACGACAAGCCGGACAACAACACTCAATGCCACTATGTATTGTGCGAGCCGGCCGACATACTGTTGATAGAGTGTTCTGATTATGTTAATAATAATAATTCTTTCACATAATATGTAACACCGCAAATAGTCATACTCACAGTGTTCACTTTACTTCTGTCTTTTTCTCCTCTGCCGCTACCCGTGCTTTGAGCATCATCAATATTACTATTTAAATAACCAAACACTTAGCCGTTTTGATTTTTTTCTATTAATATTTAAATATTCAAGCATTTAGCAATTTCTTTTTTTCGAGTTGTTATAACAGTTCAATCCATTTGAGTGGATCTAGTTGGCCGTCACGTTAAAGATTCAAATTACATACGGATTCAGGTCACTCATCAGGTCAAGGAGAACAAATGAAAATAAAATAATAAGCGGAAATCCACCGCTTTAATGTACACGACGTACGTAAATAAATTACCTGGTGAGGTATGATACATTCGCTATTGCCAGGTGAGGTCCGGCAGACAAAAACGCATCTCCATGATGCACTCACAAAATGTTTTCTTCACCTCGCAGATCAGCTGGTTTGATAAATAATTAAACGGGACTAAAATAAAAAATGCTTGCACCCTTGCACGGAGTGCCGAGGAGCGCCAGTTAAGTGGAAGGTCTAGTAAGAGTTGTCTGGAGAGCTGCCACTGAGGAGTGTCATGCGGGCGGCGACGCAGAAGGCTAGCTTCTGAACATGTTGGTGATACTTTGGAGGATGTTATAGGTAGGATCCAGCCTGACCGCCTGTGCCTTGGACACGGCGTACGGGCAAACAGCGGCCCGATGAGTACCTTGAGCTCCACAATAATTACAGTACGTCATCGTCCACCTACAAAAACATCATTTCATGAACGCTTAGAACTGACGACGTGACAATGCTCTCCCCATCACAGAATTACTGCCGACAACTATTTCTAGCGACTACAGCTTCTACTGCTCCACTTCTGACTACTACCACTGATTTCGCTGTACTGTTAGTAAGAGCAGCAACAGCAGAAGCAGTGGTACGGCCATGTTATCCTAATCTCTAGCCTTAGCGGCAGGTGAAAATTTGAGACCGGAAAGGTCGGCTTTAGGGATGCTTCGAACATGAAATTTCACCAGAGATTTGGAGATATTGCAGTATATGTCATTGGTGGGATGACAGGCAGGCGTTCTAAACACGAGTTGCGGCAAGTGAAAACACACGTCCCGTTACTTCTTTTTCTTTCCATACCACTTGAACATTAACCGCATTTTTTCCATTAGATTATATTTCCATCGCAAGCCCTGACCGAATGCATTTGACTTCTTTCTTGATCGGATCTTAAAATGCGAGTTCACGATTAAGAGCTGTGCTGGCAAATTTAGACATGTGGGATTTTTGTTTTTACAAGAGCTTACAAGGTGGAGTACGTGTCTCTATTGAGACGCTTGAGGTTGTGTTGGCTTACAAGAGAGAGTTTTCGAAAGAAAAGGTGAGATTGCGAGGCCAAATAAATGAGTTGCACAAGTGATGACAGGTAGGGGTAGATGAGAAATGCCATTCTAGCCACTGAGCCTTTTTGCCGATTTCACCCGGAGGAATGACTTGCCAAAAAACACCATTGTAGGCATACAATGTTTGTGGACAGGACGGTGAGGACAGCAACAAGAACTTATATTTCTGGCATTGCGGACGTGAGTGTAAACGACCGGCTAGGGATGTTCCCTGTTGGTTGGTTTGCAAGAGGCCTTGTTCATGTCTCATTTTGTTTGGGTTGCAGACTGCTTGCGTCCAGTCTTGCTTTCAGTTGTTTTTTATTCGTTTTATCGTGTTGTTGGTTTGTTTTTCTGTATTCCAAGTGCCTGTCACTGATAGGTTACCATCATAAGACTCTGACCACCGACTGGTTTTTGCCACGAATTCAAATTCTGTTGCTTCTGTAGCAGGTCTCCGTATACTGGCCAGTATGGTTAGCACTCCATTACCGTACGCCGTTTCTCTTCAACTGTTTGTTTCAATGTCACGAGCGCCGCCAGTGAGCCTCACATACATCCGCTTTGCTATGCCAGCATAAGTTTGGGCACCCTTTCAACTCTCAGAATTTGATAGCGCAGATCAAAGATCGCAGACTTCATATAAGCTACATGGCACGCTCAATGATATTTCTTTTATTTATTTCAAGAGCTATTTCTTCTTTCTTCTTTCTCTTTATTCTTCTTTCTTTTTTTCTTTTTCTTCTCCTTCTCATTTCCCTCCTTTTCCTCCTTCTCCGGTCTTCTCCTCTTCCTCCTCCTCCTCATCCCCATCCTCGTCCTCCTTCTTCTTCTTCTTCTTCTTCTTCTTCTTCTTCTTCTTCTTCTTCTTGTCTTTAGACAAATCGAGCGAGAGAGAGAGAGAGAGAGAGAGAGAGAGGGAGAAGGGTGGGGGGGCGGTTGATAATGAGAGCCAGTCAGCTAGGAGAAGGAACAGAAGAACAAGCACGACTGAGTGTTCACTGTTGCGCAGAGCACCCAGCTCCGGCCTGCCTCTTCCCAAGGCTGTCTGTAAATCCATCACATGGCGCATCTGGGCCACCATCTCCACCGCAAGCATCGCCTACTTCTTCACTCACGACTCACACGCCACCACCAGCTGCACCAGTGTCATCGAAGTGGTACCCATCCCGCTCTCCCTCTCCTTTTCTTCACAAACATTTTCCGCTTGTATTCTTTTCTAAATCTGTGTTGATCCACTTAGGTGAACATGACGGCCTACTACTTGCATGAGAAGGCATACGAGAGCTTGGAGGACTTGTAAGTGATACGTAGGATACATAGGCTGTACAAAATATGCATAGCCTGACCTAATTAAGGCTGGGAGCAACACTTGTGAAACTGGCATCACCGTTTGTTTCAATTACTGGCGAAGGGCTTGCCACTCAAGAAGTCTTCTTCCCCCCCCCCCCCCCCCCTTCCCGTCCCCCTCCTCCAAAATGCATACCTGAGCTGGCGACTAGATGTAGTCTCACGCTAGACTCGGTCTTTTGTGCGACGGCAGTGTCGTTATAATTTATTTGTTTTTATCGCATGTTTTGAGAAATCTTGGTATTTATGCGGACACGATACAGAATGATGATACGTCTTGTGAAGCAGGGCCCTGTCCTAAGCTTTCCAATGATACCATCAGCCTACCATGGCCTACTATTGAGTGAAGATATTCAGTCAAGATTGACGATGCAGCAATTATGCAGCACGGCATGTCAAATACCACGAGCCTGCTATGGCCAGACCAGTACTGTTGAGCGAGAAAAATTCAAAGAGTTTGCCACTTGCACGTCCACAGTCACCGTTTTTTATACATATATATATCTGAAAAGCACACATGTGCAAATCATCTGTTTAAGTTATCTAATTGTTCTTGTTGTTTGTACATTTGTTTCAATATATGTGTCGGTTGAACTTTCCTTATCGCAGTATGCAATAAGTATTGGAGAGTTTTCGATGCTTACGCAGTTTGCAATAAGTTTGCAACTATCTCAGTAGTGTCTGTGTTAAAATCGCGAAAATAGAAATCATGTGTTGTGAGTTTGTAAACAACTCTTCAGTCGGTTGGGTACAACGAACTCTTATTAAAGAACACTATGGCTGCATTGAGTCCTGACTCGATGGGAGCAGGTGAAATACCAGTAAATAGCAGAGCGGTCACTTCGTTTATTGACGTAAATTTCGTACTCGTTGCAGACTGGTTGCAAAGTACGATCGAGCGTGAGTTGTAGATTGTGAGTCTTCAATCGTCAATGCATTGTATTAATAACAACAAACTGCTACTTAACGGGTAGTGTTGTGTTGATCGGAAACCAACTTGAAAAACTTGAAAGGTAAAGTGAAGTTGCCTGGGGCGGTTGTAAATTCCGGCAGTCAAACATTGTGTTTCTTGCCACCCGGGCCTCTTGCTATTACTGAATACTTGTCAACAAATTCCCGTCACTTCTACGGGCCGTCAGTCCTTCACAGGGAAAAAGTTACAAAATACATTTGAAAGGGGAAAAAGACAGTGTTTGATCTCTTTTTAAAAATAGCGTTGACTTAATAGTTTGAAGTCATTTCTGAACGGATTCGAAAACCAATTAGTGAAGTCGAAACGTCACGGTGCAGCCTGAGGAGAATCTAACTAGCAGGTCAAAAAGGAATGAAATGTCAACGATCATGACTTTTGCAGGTCACGGCGTTAAAGTGCTAAATCTGATATTCGGCACGCAGTGCACACTGTGACTCTGTTGGACAAAGTCTTTCCGTTCCAATGTCCGTCTCTGACTCAGTGAAAAAATTTCATAATTGACTTTTGAAAGTTGTGTGAGATAGGACTCTAGTACAACCCCAAGGGGTACCTACCGTCCACAACTTGTGTGACGAACTCAGAGTCTTATTAAAGATCTCTATGGCTGCATTAAGTCACATATCACGGCTGTTTTGTCGGGGCCGGATATGTAGATGGAGATCAGCCCGGGCAGTATATCTGGATGCGGAAGCGGGACTGAGACACTGCGATTGACTGAGGCGCAGTATCGATGCGTTGATATCGGGGAGCTGACGTAGAGCCGTAGGAAGCTAGGTGGCCATGTATCGCACAGCCGAGATGAACCAAATTTAATGCACCAATTATGCCGTGCCGATATAGTCACTGCCACCGAGGTGCCACCGTTCAGGTTCGATGAGAAAGATCGTTGACCTGCAGGCATAAGTGTAATGCCCCCAACGATAGCTAGTAGAAAAGTCGGTAATATAACCAAACACAGTTCTCAAAAATGAGAATGATGTCTCGTTGTATTAGCTCAGTGAAGCCGAAAAGCAAAACTGCAACCAGGAATAAAATCATCTAGCATCAGGTCCAATTCGGACAAATAATAGAGGCTGAAAAACAGGCTGGTGCACCTGTCACCAGGAAAATGATACTTTTTACCGGCTATCCGGAGGGTGATGCCTATAGTACCCCTCCCGATTTTATGACGGAAATAACATTTTCGTCATACAACTTCTGATTTTTTTCTGCAAAATGTATGCGCTATGGAGTCATGCCACACAGAGCATCGACCCACTGATAGACGCTGAATACGAGATATATATCTCCATACTGCACGTCAAAGCTGAGTCTCTAGCCGTTCTTGTAAGGCAGTGTGAACTCCTTCCTTTCAACTTCTCTCTCTCTCTCTCTCTCTCTCTCTCTCTCTTTTCCATTGGCAGTATGTCAAGAACAAATGTATTTCTATTAAAAATACAAGCCACGGAGTGCTGTACTTACCCCTTGATTTACTGGTTAATTTTCATTATTAATAATATTTTTCCCACTGCGATCGTAAATATATTGTCTTTTAATGACATACCCTTGTCTAAAAATATAGTACAGTCTAGGGGGCCAGTCCTAATAGCTATATCCGAAGTCGGGGTGTAAGTACCCAACCCTGCGATATACCGACACAAGTAGAGATTGACCGTGCACAGGTACGACAGTATATAATATATCGTAAAAAAATAATTTAATGTTTCAGAGAACATTTCATTTTTGAGAACATCATCCTAGGACTTGCAAAGGGTCATACCCAGGAACACCATCGCTCATTACACTAGCGATCCCCTACGGTGTAGTATCAGTGTCGATTGACCTTTCGCACTCGTATGTTGCGATCGAATGCCAAGTTATATCACTGAGTCGTTTTAATATTCATAACAACAACTGATGATGCATGATCAACTTTTGATAAGCTGTAGGCAATCAATCAGTTTATTAGTGACGCTTAGAAAAATAATATGTTACTGCGTTCGTCTTCTGGCGCGGATTTCTTTGCCTGGCAGAGGGCCACCAACAAAAGTCAGATAGAACTTTGACTGTTCAAGAATTTCCCAGATCTTGTTAGGGATTCCGCCCAACGATAAATCAAAAGAGATGTCAAGCACTCCCCTTGGCAGTGTCTGAATGGTCCACGCAGTGTAGTCCTTGTCTCTGGGAGTAGTTGTATCATCCCATGTCTCGAGACTTTTTGCGTCTTTGTATACTGGTAGGTAATGTCTTGCCTTTGGATCCTCGACCGGGTCCATACTTCTCCAGAACTGGAGTATCGGTTGCATTATTTTTGCATGCACTCTTTGTGACACGCATGGTAAAACTTGCGAATGCGGGAGGTCAACTTGTCAGCCGTCCAGCAAGCAAGCCACCGGTCAAGCAAGCAACCAATCAAGCAACCCGCAAGCAAGCAAGCAATCAAGCAATCAAGCCACACATCAGGTTAGGAACGGAGAAGCAACTGATGCGTGGGAACTTGCGTTGAGTGGCAATAGTGGCAACCAGTCCGAATTGCTAAAGGCAATGCGTGGGCGGAACACGAGTGGGAGCGGCAGAGGCAACTTTTCGCCTTTTACAGCGTATCTAGCATATCAATTGTCACAAAATACAAACGCTTTCTACAGTTTTTTGGCTTCGATGTAATGCGGTCATCGGTGTTGGTACATCGCGGTCAGTGTTGGTGTTACTTCATGTGTGTTCATTAAAAAATGTTGCAACTGAAAGCATGGGGCTGACACGTACAATGTGTTCGACGTTTTGTTTATGAACTCGTACGTATCCGTCTCCTTCTTGAACCGACAGCATGTTCTTGCATGCAGAAAACCTGTCCGTAAGACTGTAAGCAAAATTACCGGATTAATAAGCAATTTTTTAAGTCATCAAACATCTATTCACATCTTTATTAAAAGTTTTTTAGCTGTAAAACTAATTAATACGCTTGGAAATTGATAGAATTAATTTAAAAAAGTGTTTATGTAATTCCATAGCAATGCCAGGCAAAGTCTCATGGTCTTAAGACTATGAGACCTTCGGATCCTTACTATTTAACACTTCGTCAGGATAAGGGCGAAGGCGCAGAATCGGGTTCTGGATAATGAACATGGTCTTCCTGTCATTATAGAGATCCTTCATGACTACTCCTCCTATCTGTGGGATGGCCGGCACGGCCAGACCTGTGCGGTACAAAGAGGCCTCGAACTCGACGCGTGTACGAGTGACTATACGTGTTCCTACTGGATGGAGCAAATTTCTCATTCTGCTTGGAGTTGCTAAACCTGCTCTCCGTGGAGATATGGTTGTATCCAGGTGTAACTGTCTCCTACCAGTATCCGTTATGCGGCGATGTCGTGCCACTATGAGATGGAAGTTGGTCAGATTGGAATGTGCTCGTGGGAAGGTCCGAGATGAACTGGGAGAGACAAATCCATACCGAAGGGGAACAATGGAAAAACCAATTGATCGTTGTGTTCCCTGGGGCACAAATTGGGAAAGAGGGGGCTGGACCAAAGGTGGGAGTGATAAAGGCATAGGGGATGTCAAAGCGCTAGCCCGTGATAAAGGCCAGTCAGTTGCGGCCACAGGGTCGCCTTGACGGGCCTGAGAGCTAGACGACGATGCCGTCGCTAGGGGTGTATCCTGTATCACTATCACTACCTTCGACTCCTTTATTGGTGTCAGAGGATGGGCCTGCGCGTTAGGAGGTGAGGAAACGTTAGAGGGAGAGCGGGCGATGTGACATTGGAGTAAGTGGGCGATAAGCCATCGGGGGACACTCTAGGCCCGAGCCGACTGGGCGTAGCCTTGGATCCGGGCTTGCGCGCAAACTCGCTAGGGGGCGAGCTGACGTTGGAGAGAGCGGGCGATATGCCACCGGGTGTCACTTGTGAGAACTGCATGGCCCGTTGATCTTGCCCCGAGCTCGATGAACTCGAGCTCGAGCTTGAAGCCGAGGCTCCCCCAAGATCAGGCTGGGCTAACCTCGCGGTTTCTTCAGGTGACGGTGGTCCCTGGGGGATCACATCCGGCTCTTCTCGTATCGGGGGAAGACCCACGACCGGAATCGACGAGACCAGTGTACGACTTAGTCTGGCCGATTCAGTCTGAGAGCGAGTCTGTCACGATGGGGTAGAAGTACGCCCTGAACTATCCTCTTGCTCGTCAACCGTTTCATCGGTCTTCTCCTCCTTCTCCTCCTTCTCTTCCTCGTTGTCACTTCCGTCAGTGGTGATCGCCACCAAAGGGAGAAGACTAAAAGGACATTCCTTATGGTCCTGCTGCTGAGCTTCCTCTTCGTTATCATCCGAAGGGAGGTCCAGTAACGTGACCATCTGTTGGCAGGGACCATGTTTTAGGATGGTCCTGCTTCGTAAAACGTGATCAAAATGCTCGGCAGGCTGTCGGGGCGGGGATAGGATTTCGAACTCGTCCAAAAGGATTTGTTCGTTTTCTCGTCGTGTCGGCAAAGCCGGCCACTGTTGGCCGGACGCGATCAGGGTGAAAAGGCTATCCGTAGAAATGTTGGTCTGCATGATAAGGGCAGTACCAAGCAAAATATCCGCACCCGGGGGAAAATGTTGGGAAGAGTAGAGGTATATCTCATCCCAGCCTCGTGTGCTGTGGATCTGGATATACAAGCGTACACCCTTGACCATTGTGATGATCCCCTGAGCTGTACGAGCGGTCAAACTGGGCAGATTCCTCTCAAGTAGGCCCAGCTTTGCAGTTAAGCGTGGGTGAATCAGGCCCAAGGTATTGCACCCTGTTTCAACTATGACAAAGATGTCAAATGCCTTGTCGACGCCTTGATTCAGTCCGGCTATAGCCAGGACCCGTCCTTGAAGGACATTTGCCTTTCGCGGACGTCCGGGAACGACATAGCGGCATTCGAGAGCCGTGTCGATCTCGGCGTCGAATACTTTTCGGGGACTTACCTGGTCAGGGTCGTCTACCGTTGCCTGGGCGGTCATCACCGCCGACACTGAGGCCTCTTTGCGATCTTTACTGCGGCGATCCTTCTGTCCGGCCGCGGGGCCCGAGCGTTGCTTCGAAGGCCGCGGAGGGCACCAGTGAGAATCGGGTCCTTTCTCCAAGTCGCGGATGCGTGTCCTACAAACTTCTAGAGTATGGTTAGGTTTGTCTACCTTTCCAAAGTGTTTGCAGTAGGCGCAGGGTTCGGAGCTCTTGTTGTGCGGCGCGCGATTCTCCTTAACGGGGTGCTTCGTCCACTGGGTCGGCTTGGTGATCTCGATCGCGTTGGCTCCAGAGAAGCGGTCCTGTCAGACGAACGCAAAGACGCACTGCCTTTGCGTTGGTCCGATTTCAGGCTGGGCGTCGGCTTACTCTGCGAACGGGTCGCCAGCGCTTGCTTCGCCACGACTTGCAGTTGACTGCCCGAAGGGATGTCGCGGGGCCACTTGGTCCTCGTCTTCTTGGTGCTCTGCTTGGCCTTCTCCTTGCGTGGAGGGCGTCGGCTGGAGTCGGACGCCGTCAGGACTCATTTTGGGGTCCCAATCCGTCAAAGTACGTGGGTTGGCTTTGAGGATGAGATATCTAAGCTCTTCTAACGTACGCGTCGGCAGAATACCTCTCTTCTTTCGTTCTTCTTGCATAGACTCTATGTGTTGTATCTCCATAGGGGAGACACATCGCCGGGCTACCTCATACTATGGGCTTTTTCGGCTACTAGGTCTTCGTTCTTCAGCTGCCTGAAAAGATTCTGCAAGCGTGTGTAAAAGGTAGCCAAATTCTCTTCGATCGTCACTTCATGTCGTTCCTGTAGCTTGCAATTGGGACAAAAGATTTGGTGACATCGTAGTCACTATATCCACTTTCCATCGTGAGTCTACTCGATAATCCAACCAAATCCATGGCAAAAGCTGCAGGGACTTCACGTAGGAGTCCGTGAAAGAAATCCTTGCTGACCACGCGTTGAGGAAGATTTCGGCCTCTGACTGGGTCATGAAAAGAGGTTAAAGAGAAAAAGACGCAACGTGTATCCTAGTGATACCTGATCGAACTTTAGCTTCTTAATCTCTCTCACACGACGTTTGTATCGTTCTGTAGAGGACTCCATAGGTGCAAATATCATAAGGACGGTGCTACCACTAAAAGGTACACCGCTGCGGGTACGTGACGGCCGGACATCCCGGGAGTTACTCGATGAAGACGGCTCTCGACTAGTGGAGGCTGTGCCAGTTGCCGCATTACCACCGGACGGGTTTCCCACCTCCGCTTCGGCCGCTGGGGCAGCAGGTTCGGGTACGTCTGCTTCGGCGCCGGGCTGCAGCTTCGGGGACCGTGCTACCCGACGTGCCATCGGCGGATGCGGGAGCAGTGACAGTGGCCTCACCGTCACCGTCACCGTCACCCTCGCCAGCCGGCGGGGTCGTTTTCCTATCCGTGGCAAAAGTTACAGCGCGGATCGGGGCAGCACGGGCAGATGACTGCTCGACTCGGGGCGATTCGAGGGGGCCCTTGCGTTCGGCCAATTCCTCCCCTTGTTCGGGGGAGAAAGAGAACAGAGGTTGTGCCCTCGATTCGTCTTCTTCTTCGACCGTCCCACTTTCCCGTTGTCCCCCGTATGGAGAGACGAAGAGTGTGCCGCTATCCTCAGACCGGGCGTCCGGAGAGGAGCAAAACGAGCCCGGGAAGCTTGGGCTCCGGCGAGAAAACGTCGGAGTCGGAACTGAGCTGTATCCTAATGCGTGGGGAAAGTAACCCCTCGGAGGCCGGTGGCGGTCGGCTAAACAGAGACCGTTGTGCCTCTGACCCGCTTGTAGGGCCCAGACCGCTTGCCATGGGACGGAAACCTCGACTTGCAAAGGATAGGAGGGGCCCGCCTTCTCGTCGTAGACCTGGTGAGTAAAACCTCGTCGGAGTAGGGGCTGCCAGAGGACGTAAAGTCGGAGCTGCCGACGACGACGACGAGGACGATGACGATGACGTTGCTGGCAGTCCAGTTGTCGTCGTGACCGTAGGCATCGCCGTTGTCGTCGTCGCAGCCGTCGCTGTAGCTGCCGGCTGAGGGCGAGATGGTCCCATGGTAGGAGCCACCGTAGTCGTGAACACGGGGCCCGTCACGTAGCGTAGAGAACCGGGGACGTAATCCGGGGTTTGAACCCAGCCAACCTTTTTCGCAAGGTCGTTGTAGCGACTAATTGCTAAATCTCTCTCGCCCCTAAAAGAGGTCCACTTATGGAATACAGAGGGGTCAAGCCAGTAATCCATCATCTGCTCAAGGGGCTGCATTAGAATAAAAGGCTCCTCCTTAAGATTGAGAAGGCCATCCTTAACTGCTTTCGCTAGGAGGGGGCAAAGGTCTTTCTTTAGAGTCGTGAGGACTACCTTGATGAAGTGGGCGCGGCTGATTCCATCCGTCTGAGGAGAGCTTCTTTGCCGAGCCGTCCTCGAGGGCCTTCCGGTACGTATCCATGAATGGGACCTTGAGAGTGGTATGCAGGGTTTGAAAAATGCTGAGACACTCGTCACGGTAGAAGTCTTCCTTGGATACCAGGTCGTAATTGGGGCGTGGAAACGAGGCTGGAAGACTCATTTCCTCACAACTTAACGTAAAAGACCCACCGTGTAGCAAAAAGGTCTTGAATTTGCAAAGGAGAAACTGTGAGAAGATTGCTACGCGATGGTCTTGGCTGAGGGACTGCCCTATGTATGCAATGGACTTGAACAGACTTGAACAGAACTTGAATACATAGTGCAAAATCGCCTCTCTGCGCGTGGTGCATGCACAACGGTCACTATGCACAGACACTTGAAGACAGGTGACCTTGAGCTTGCTCTCTGTTGGTGTTTCCAAAAGCAGGTTGGAGTTCCCCAATTCGAGCTATCGACAGCACACACAAGGTGTGACTCTTCCGAAAATATAGGGAAATTCGAATTGTAAGTCTTGACTAGCCTCCTGTGAGGAAATTACCAACCGGCAATCAATCGAATTCACACACGGCTGTCAATTGACCTCAAAATACTTCCGAGGTCAGGAAAGGTACCAAAAGGACGCTGGGTTGGTCAATTCCAGTTTATTTAGTACTCTTACTTGACAGACTACTTGTCCCTTGCGAAAAAACTCATGATGCAAAATCACACACGGCTGTCAATTGACCTCAAAATACTTCCGAGGTCAGGAAAGGTACCAAAAGGACGCTGGGTTGGTCAATTCCAGTTTATTTAGTACTCTTACTTGACAGACTACTTGTCCCTTGCGAAAAAACTCATGATGCAAATTCTGAGAACTAACGGGAATATTTGAAGTGCGAGCACGAGTTGCGTAGAGGTTGAGTTGTTCAAGTCAGTCTGGAAAAAATAAAGTAAAAAGGGTGAAAGACTGGGCCACTTTACCTGGTGTGTCACAAGTTGCTTATTTTACTTATCAAAAATAATTATTTCATATGACTGGGGACCGGAAAAAGCGATCTAGGAAAATAAAATGTAGATATGGGGAAAAAGGCAATAGTTAAC
>WBZZ01002093.1:42500-50000 GCA_019918135.1 Paulinella micropora
CAAGGCTTCATAACCCTTAAGGAATCTGGACTGGTTGTAGTGGCTCAGGATCGAACTATGGCGTCCCCCAGTAAGTCCCCCAGTATACCAGTTCAAATATTTACTAATTCAATGATACAACTTTGATCAACAGACACGATCCCGCCACAGAAATCAAAAAGGATAGTAACGTTCGTACTCAGTGGTAATGATATGACTGATATAGGTAATACCTAAAAAGGTAGCCACCAGTACTACTGGGGCCAGAAATGTCACAATATAACTACTGAGTAATTAGTATTAATATTACTGAGGGCCGCTATGACTAATTACTCTCTCACTTCCCAAGGTTCTATCGATACGTCAAGGTACGGAGGTAAAATCTTATCGGGAAGTGACTTAATTATGCTATCAAAAATAGTCACGGTTGCCAACAAGTTTTTTTCTGCTTTTATGCCCGGGCCCACCCGGTATATAATATAATGGCATTACTCTATGTTCCGGCCCAGGCAGAACTGCCAGTTCAGTATTGTTAAATTCTTCAAGGTTGGAACGGTCGCACTGCGGCCGGTAGGAGGGGGCCGTGACGCCCCGAGTGTCGGTTGAAGACGGGAATAAATTGCGGGGGTCACGTTTTTGTCTATTGAGTTGCTATCATAGATTCTTATATTATATTTATATTAATAATATATAGTAGTCTAACAAATATTAATATCTATTACTAGTAGTCAATCATGATTAATCATAGTAACTTCAAATCTTTCGATTGAGGAAAAGATGACTGATGAAGTTTCAACGAAGTTGAAACCAGGAAATTTCAACGAAAACTGAAATTCAAGCCGGTCGGGGGCCGCGAAAACCGAAAAACATTCAGTATTAATATTAATAGTGTAGTATATATGTCATTTTTTGGTTTTGAAATTATCAAAAGCAACTTGAATACCGTCTTGCCATCCCGGGCGGCGGCATAGTGCTGAATGAGGCTCAGACTCTCACATCATGATATTATATTAATCATCTATGAAGACTCCGGAAGGTAGTGATTGAGGCGGCTCGGATAGAACTTCTGGAACTTGAAGATTTAACTAAGAGATAAAAAGTAAAAACTGAGAAAAAAAAGCAGTCACAGTTTAAGCCTGTCATGCAGAGACCCGATGCAGTTTAGCGTCATGCCGACAATAATGCCTTTTGAACCGTGGCACTAAGACTAACCGGCCTCATTTCCTCATCAGATCAAGTTCTATTAATATTCGGCCCGCAGGGCATATACCTGAGGAGCTAAATTTTTTTTTCAGGCCGCTTTTGCGTTGAATTTTTTTTTTCGTGTGTTCGTTCGTTAGTTCGTTCGTTAGTTAGTTCGTAATCGCTTTTTGACGTTACGTTCAAATTTCCTTTTTCGTATCCAATTGTGCAGGAATTGAGTAGCCGGACACTAAAGAATTGTTCAGAAATTGAGCAGCCGGATAAGAAAATTACTGAATTGTGAATAGCAAGGGCAAAAGGATTGCTTTTTCGTTGATTTTTCTTTTTGAATAAAGTTTGAAAAAAGCGGAATGGTGAGAGTGTGAGGCGAGCAAACTCTGTGAAGTAGGATTTCCTAGACTCTGGAAACTACATGAGGAAGTATATGTGTAAGCAGTCGTCGTTTCCAACTTGCAGATATAGGACGTAGTTTCCAACTTGCACATATACTTCGTCATGTGTAAGCACTAGTCGTTTGCGAGTTACACGTGTACTTGGTCATGTAGTGTTTAAAGAGTCAAGGAAATTGACATGTAGTGTTTAAATTGTCAAGGAAATCGAATTTCAAGCAAGCAGTTTTTTTTTTTTTTTTTTTTTTTTTTTTTTTTTTTTTTGTTTTGTTTTGTTTTGCGTTGGTAGTTGCTGTCGATCAAAGTTCATACATCGGAACAAGACTTGTCATAGTAAAACAGCCAGTCGGAAATGTCAGAAGATTCAAACCAAGAGCTAGCAAGTAAGAAAGCCAAAGCATTGCAAGAAGATTACAGCGATAATGGATTCAGCGAAGAAGAGTGGGACCTGTTGTCCCAAAAAGTCTTAAAACTCGACCAGGATGTACAGAATGTGAACGACAGATTTCACCGAGAAATATCGCCGATGTTGGGCAAAGTCATGGAAACAGAGATTCCCAAAATCATGGATAAGGCGGTTGTGCACAGTGTATCGGAGGGGTCGTCGCAAGAGGTCGTAGACAAGTACTTGTCTTCGTTGGCGAATAAACTGCAAACCGTGGTGGGTCCTGTTTTCGAAGACATCGTACGGAAGTCTTTGCAGACTGCAATAAATACGGATGTGGAAGACGCAGTCAAACGACAACACCAACAAGAGGTAACTTTCATTTCGTGTGTTGCACAAGAATTTTTGTTTGGTGTTTTAGATTGAGGCCCAAAGAGGGCGTTTACTAAAGGAAGGTTATGACAACGCAGTGGCAGAGAAGTCTGTCTCTCTCTCTGCTCTGTCCTCTTTCTCCTCTCTCTCTCTCTCTGTCCTCTTTCTCCTCTCTCTCTCTCTCTCTGTCTCTCTCTCTCTCTCTCTTTCTCTCTCTCTCCTCTTTCTCTCTCTCTCTCTCTCTCTCTCCTCTATATCTGTTATATACATACAGACATACATACATACATACATACATACATACCATACATACAAAGTATTTACGTACATACATAAATACGTACATACATGTGTACATACGTACATACATACATACATACCATACATACAAAGTATTTACGTACATACATACATACGTACATACATGTGTACATACGTACATACATACATACATACATACATACATACATACATACATACATACCATACATACATACATACGTACATACACATATTACCACACTAAAGTTTCTCTACATATTACCACACTAAAGTTTCTCTACATATTACCACACTAAAGTTTCTCTCTCTCTCTCTCTCTCTCTCTGGGTCTCTCTTTCTTTCGCTCTCTCATACATACACAGCCATACATACATATATAAAAACATGTCATATACATACATACATACAGACATACGTACATACGTTCGTGCATACATACGTACATACTTACATACAATACATACATACGTACATACTTACATACAATACATACATACATACATACGCACATACATATATACATACACACACATATGCACATATACATACATATATACACAGATGTTACCACTCTCTTTATCTCTCTCTCACACACACACAGACACACTAAAGTGAAGGGGGGGGGGGGGGGCGTTAGCCCCCCCCCCCCCTCACTCTATTTCTCTCTGTCTCTCTCTCTCTCTCTTTCTCTCTCTACATACATGCATATATACATACATACATACGCACATACATATATACATACACACACATATGCACATATACATACATATATACACAGATGTTACCACTCTCTTTCTCTCTCTCTCTCTCTCACACACACACACACACACTAAAGTGAATGGGGGGGGGGGGGGGGCTAACCCCCCCCCCCCCCCACCCCACCCTCACTCTATTTCTCTCTGTCTCTCTCTCTCTCTCTCTCTTTCTCTCTCTACATACATGCATATATATACATGTATACATACACACTTACACATACATGTATACATACACACTTACACACATACATATATATCCCCCCCCCCCCCCTCACTCCATTTCTCTCTTTGTCTCTCTCTCTCTTTTTCTCTCTCTAACTACATGCATATATATACATACATACATACGCACATACATATATACATACACACACATATGCACATATACATACATATATGCACAGATGTTACCACTCTCTTTCTCTCTCTCTCTCTCTCTCTCTCTCTCTCTCTCACACACACACACACACTAAAGTGAATGGGGCGGGGGGGGGGGGGGGCTAACCCCCCCCCCCCCCCTCACTCTATTTCTCTCTGTCTCTCTCTCTCTCTTTCTCTCTCTACATACATGCATATATATACATGTATACATACACACTTACACACATACATATATATATACACATACACACTTACACACATACATATATATATCCCCCCCCTCCCCTCACTCTATTTCTCTCTGTCTCTCTCTCTCTGTCTCTCTCTCTCTCACTTTCTCTCTCTACATACATGCATATATATACATACATACATACGCACATACATATATACACACACACACACATATGCACATATACATACATATATACACATATGTTACCACTCTCTTTCTCTCTCTGTCTCACACACACACACACTAAAGTGAATGGGGCGGGGGGGGGGGGGTGGGGGGGGCTAACCCCCCCCCCCCCACCCTCACTCTATTTCTCTCTGTCTCTCTCTCTCTCTCTCTTTCTCTCTCTACATACATGCATATATATACATGTATACATACACACTTACACACATACACATATATATATAGATACATACATACGTACATATATATATATATGTATATATATATATTACCACACTAAAGTTTCTCTACATATTACCACACTAAAGTTTCTCTACATATTACCACACTAAAGTTTCTCTCTCTCTCTCTCTCTCTCTCTCTCTCTCTCTCTCTCTCTGGGTCTCTCTTTCTTTCGCTCTCTCATACATACACAGCCATACATACATATATAAAAACATGTCATATACATACATACATACAGACATACGTACATACGTTCGTGCATACATACGTACATACTTACATACAATACATACATACGTACATACTTACATACAATACATACATACATACATACGCACATACATATATACATACACACACATATGCACATATACATACATATATACACAGATGTTACCACTCTCTTTATCTCTCTCTCTCTCTCTCACACACAGACACACTAAAGGGAAAGGGGGGGGGCTAACCCCCCCCCCCTCACTCTATTTCTCTCTCTCTCTCTCTCTCTATCTCTCTTTCTCTCTCTACATACATGCATATATATACATGTATACATACACACTTACACACATACATATATATATATACATACACACACACATACATATATATATCCCCCCCCTCCCCTCACTCTATTTCTCTCTGTCTCTCTCTCTCTCTCTCTCTCTCTTTCTCTCTACATACATGCATATATATACATACATACATACGCACATACATATATACATACACACATATGCACATATACATACATATATACACATATGTTACCACTCTCTTTCTCTCTCTCTCTCTCTCTCTCTTTCACACACACACACACTAAAGTGAATGGGGCGGGGGGGGGGGGGGGCCCCCCCCACCCCACCCTCACTCTATTTCTCTCTGTCTCTCTCTCTCTCTCTCTTTCTCTCTACATACATGCATATATATACATCTATACATACACACTTACACACATGCACATATATATATAGATACATACATACGTACATAAATATATATATATATATATTACCACACTAAAGTTTCTCTACATATTACCACACTAAAGTTTCTCTACATATTACCACACTAAAGTTTCTCTCTCTCTCTCTCTCTCTCTCTCTCTCTCTCTCTCTCTCTCTCTCTCTCTCTCTCTCTGGGTCTCTCTTTCTTTCGCTCTCTCATACATACACAGCCATACATACATATATATATATATGTCATATACATACATACATACATACATACATACATACATACATACAGACATACAGACGTACGTTCGTGCATACATACGTACATACTTACATACAATACATATATACGTACATACTTATATACAATACATACACACATACATACGCACATACATATATACATACACACACATATGCACATATACATACATATATACACAGATGTTACCACTCTCTTTATCTCTCTCTCTCTCTCTACATACATGCATATATATACATATATACATACGCACATACATATATACATACACACACATATGCACATATACATACATATATACACAGATGTTACCACTCTCTTTCTCTCTCTCTCTCTCTCTCACACACACACACTAAAGTGAATGGGGGGGGGGCTAACCCCCCTCCCCCCCCCCCCCCCCTCACTCTATATCTCTCTGTCTCTCTCTTTCTCTCTCTACATACATGCATATATATACATGTATACATACACACTTACACACATCATATTTTTTGTCCCAAAGAGTCTTAAAACTCGACCAGGATGTACAGAATGTGAACGACAGATTTCACCGAGAAATATCGCCGATGTTGGGCAAAGTCATGGAAACAGAGATTCCCAAAATCATGGATAAGGCGGTTGTGCACAGTGTATCGGAGGGGTCGTCGCAAGAGGTCGTAGACAAGTACTTGTCTTCGTTGGCGAATAAACTGCAAACCGTGGTGGGTCCTGTTTTCGAAGACATCGTACGGAAGTCTTTGCAGACTGCAATAAATACGGATGTGGAAGACGCAGTCAAACGACAACACCAACAAGAGGTAACTTTCATTTCGTGTGTTGCACAATAATTTTTGTTTGGTGTTTTAGATTGAGGCCCAAAGAGGGCGTTTACTAAAGGAAGGTTATGACAACGCAGTGGCAGAGAAGTCTGTCTCTCTCTCTGCTCTGTCCTCTTTCTCCTCTCTCTCTCTCTCTGTCCTCTTTCTCCTCTCTCTCTCTCTCTCTGTCTCTCTCTCTCTCTCTCTCTCTTTCTCTCTCTCTCCTCTTTCTCTCTCTCTCTCTCTCTCTCTCTCTCCTCTATATCTGTTATATACATACAGACATACATACATACATACATACATACATACCATACATACAAAGTATTTACGTACATACATAAATACGTACATACATGTGTACATACGTACATACATACATACATACCATACATACAAAGTATTTACGTACATACATACATACGTACATACATGTGTACATACGTACATACATACATACATACATACATACATACCATACATACATACATACGTACATACACATATTACCACACTAAAGTTTCTCTACATATTACCACACTAAAGTTTCTCTACATATTACCACACTAAAGTTTCTCTCTCTCTCTCTCTCTCTCTCTCTCTCTGGGTCTCTCTTTCTTTCGCTCTCTCATACATACACAGCCATACATACATATATAAAAACATGTCATATACATACATACTTACAGACATACGTACATACGTTCGTGCATACATACGTACATACTTACATACAATACATACATACGTACATACTTACATACAATACATACATACATACATACGCACATACATATATACATACACACACATATGCACATATACATACATATATACACAGATGTTACCACTCTCTTTAGCTCTCTCTCTCTCACACACACACAGACACACTAAAGGGAAAGGGGGGGGGGGGGGGCTAACCCCCCCCCCCCCCCCCCCCCCCCCCCTCACTCTATTTCTCTCTGTCTCTCTCTCTTTCTCTCTCTACATACATGCATATATATACATGTATACATACACATTTACACACATACATATATATATCCCCCCCCTCCCCTCACTCTATTTCTCTCTGTCTCTCTCTCTCTCT
>WBZZ01002093.1:55000-85000 GCA_019918135.1 Paulinella micropora
GTTGTATGTGCTAAATATTTCACGATGCAGCAAGTTTGCTCAATAAATTCAGTTTGCTGAATCAGCATAGTGAGGCAAGGCCGATGGTATTAACATCGACCTTGCCGTACTGTACTGATTGATTGCACAATAAGTAACCGTTTGCTAAATCAGCATAATGCAGCAAGGCTATTTTTTCGTTTGTCTTACAATTGTCAGCGCCAGTTTCTAATTTCTACCTTTGTAGGTGATCGTGACGTCAATTGGAAGGATGCTGCGCTTTCATGGACACGTCCTTCTTGCTAAAGTAGGACGTGTTGATGACAAACGCGATATGGATGTCGTATGTGTTAAACATTTTGAGATGCAGCAAGTTTGCACAATAACTTACAGTTTGCTGAACCAGCATAGTGAGGCAAGGCCGATAGTAATAAGTATTGACATCGGCCTTGCTGTACTGATAGATTGCAGTGTCGCGCTAAGAATGGAACCTTGTGATGTCTTCAAGCCAGTGATCCAGCAGCGGAACAAGTAGGGTGTGCAAAAACAATTTTCTGCCTTTGTAGGTGACCTTGACGCCGATTGGAAAGATGCTGCACTTGCTTGGATATATCGTTCTTTGTAAAGTACGATATGTTGAAGCAAACTACTATATGGATGTTGTATCTGCTAAACATTTCGAGATGGAGGAAGTTTGCAGAATAACCTTACAGTTTGCTGAAGCAGCATAGTGCGGCAAGGCCGATGGTATTGACATCGGCATTGCTGTATTGTACTGTACTGTACTGTGACGTCTTCAATCCAGGCTCGTTTTTAGGTTTGTAACTGTGTTTGCGCTCTTGTAGAGGAGCTAGTTCACAATTGGAACCCACACAGATGCAGTGTCGCGTTAAGAATGGAACCTTGTGACGTCTCCAATCGAGTGATCCAGCAGCGGAACAAGTAGTGTGTGCAAGAACATATACAAAAAGATTATTTTATTCTCCTTCATTTACAACCCTCTACATAAGCGGATATCTGACAGCACTCTAAGTGAAGCAGAATCAAATAATTTACGTAACTGTCGAGTTACCGATAACTCAATTAGTATAGTACAGCAAGACCGATTGTATTCAGACTGGTTTTGTTGTACTGTACTAATCAAACTGGATCAAAGTCTGTGACAATGTCTTTTCCGATGTATAAGCTTTGATTGGCATGAGACGACGGTGGTTAGTGAAGTCAGGACTGATCATTATTGTGTTCCATAGTGATTAATCATCATCTTGTCAGAATGTGTTTGATAATGTTTATTAAAGTGTGAGTAACTGTTTATTTCGTTGTTGCGGTTGTAATATCGTTGTATTTTATATAGGTGAAACAGTATCATTTCGATAAAGTAAATATGTCGCGCTCGCAATTCATTGCGAACGAAGCGTCTGGTGGTTCGGGTGAAGATTCACCTGGTGACGAAGGTTCAGACGGTGAGGCAGGAAGCATCGGTGACTTTGTGGAGGAAGAACAGGAGTTAGAAGGCAAAGATGATTTTAATCATTGTTTGGTTGACAACCAGCTTGAAGAAGAAGACAATAAGCTGCTGGAGGAGGAAGGACTGCCATGGATACAGGTTTGACTCACAGTTTGTTGTTACGTATTATTAGTCGATTTATCATGACTGTTTTTTTGGTACGTAGCACTTGGAGGATATAGAAGTTCGTTCTCAGTGTGGCAATCAAGCTGATGAACCTAGTAGCGATGGCGACATGCGAGGGGAAGGGGCAAGAGGGTTCGTGCCTGTTCAACAGCCGGAGACATTCCAGAAGCTGAACGAGCAGTATGTATTCAACATGCAACAGAAGTTTGCAGCGAAATACAAAGGCGAGGGAAAGTTTCCGGACGATGCAGTGTGGTACAAGCAGAATGAACTTGAGAGTTTTGTTTCTTCTCATGGTTTTTTCGGATCCCAGGCGAGATGATACGCAAGAGAAAGGAATTATACGAAACCATGCTAGCTAGGGCTGGCAGTGCAAGCACTATTGCTGATTCCAAACTGCGCTTAGGAAGTTTGCATGACAAGGTTCTTCGCAAGCGAAAGAAAACCACAGAGGGGAGCGCTGAACCGAGTCCAAAAGAAAAGAAACGAAAAAAGAAAACAGCCAGCAAAACAAAAAGCAAAACCAGACGATCATCAAAGAAGTTGAAAGACAAGAAGCAACCGAAATCAGAAAACAAGAAGCAACATAAGTCGGAGAATAAGCAGCAAAAGTGCAAAATAAAGAAGCGCAAATACAAGAGAAAGCAGGTGCGGGCGAGGCAGGAAGAAGCACAGCGTATGGCTGACAAGAAAATGCGGACGCTGATAGATTTGTGGGATAACGATAAGAAGAAGAATGAGCAATCTGGTAATTCTTTCCTTAATACTTTCTAAGAACTCTGTATTCTTAAACAATACATCCACATTAGGTACCTTACCTAACGATATGTACTGATGTTTTTTTGCAGGAGAAAGAGATGGCAGTCAAGGAAATTCTGAAAAAGCGCAGCGGGTGGTTGACAACGCTAATCAGACGCTTGTAGATATGCGGGACGAGAAGAAGAACAAACAATCAGGTCCTTTCTCCCAGCATCTCTTCTGCACATACTTTTTAGACATCTACACACATACATGATACTTACGTATCCAACCCATTTGACTAACAATGAATTATTTGGTGTTATTAGCAGGAGAAGACAGGCAGCCAAATTCGGGAGAAAGAGAGATCGCAGAGAATAGACATCCATTACAAGAGATCATGCAGGAATTAGAGGCTAAGCGACGGGAGAGTAAAAAAAGACGTAACGCGCAAAATATTGCGAGGTGGCGACAAAGACAGTCTGAAGAGGCGAAAGAGGAGGAGCGTGCAAAAGCAAGAGCAAGGATGCAAGCAAAGCGTCAAAGACAAACGGCACAGAGCACTGAAGAAGAGCGTGCAAAGGCGCGAGCAGGGATGCAGGCAGCACGTGAAGGACAAACGGCCGAGAGAAGGGAAGAAGAGCGTGCAAAGGCGCGAGCAGGGATGCAGGCAGCACGTGAAGGACAAACGCCCGAGAGCAGGGAAGAAGAGCGTGCAGAGGCGCGAGCAAGGATGAATAAAAAGAGACAATATCAAACTGAAGATGAGCAGATGCAAGATATGGATAGTTCCAAGGAGAGAATGAAGCGGTTACGTTCCAAGCGCAAGAAACAGGAAGCATCCTGCACGGAGCAAACATGCGATTCAGACGATCCAGAGTCCAACAGAAATCCTGACAAGGAAAAGAAATCAACGCATCATTTCTTAAGTGCTGTGTCAGCAGAAACGCGGAACCATGTGCTTACAGAAAGGTATAATATTACGGAAGAAGAATACAGACATGTAGAAACTTACACATAGCTGGACTTCTACCTATTACACAAACATTTCCATTTGCTCTGTGTAGGTGGGGTCTGGATCCAGAAGTTGGTTCCTCTTTAGTGGAGCATGAGCTGTACGTTAAGAACAATTTGAGTTCTGTGTTTTTCTGCTCTTCCTGCTGTGAGATCAAATTCCAGAAAGACAAGTATAGCGACAGCGGAAAATGGCGGACAGTGTGCAGGCGATGTGTTCCTTTGAATCGACCCTCTAGTGTCGGCAATCCTTTCACTGCAAGCAACAGCATGATCGTTTGGAGTGCCGACAAGGTAGATGACAGCTGTTACAGCAATCTTTTCTACATGTCTAATACGTGTGTCAGGGTGGCAGGCCACCAGAACTATCTGGGCTGCGCATGGTTGAGGAAATGCTTATCTGTCTAGTGCTTCCGATTGCATCAGTATTCACAGTTGGGAACGGACACAACTATTATCGTGGACACCAACTTAACATCGGACAGGATTTGAAAGAGTTGTACCACGTGCTTCCGCGGCTAGGTTCCGAACTGCCAATCAACATTATTTTTCGCCGTGGAACGAAACCAGGGAGCGAAGCAAAGTTCATGGATCTTGCGGTACGCAGGCAAAAGGTACTGGACGCTTTGCGGTGGCTGCGCCAACACAATTTGCTCTATCGGGCGTTGGATGAGAAGTGGTTTGCTAAGCCAGAAGATCCGCGGTGGACGACTCTCCCTGAAGATGGCCCGATGCCAGGTTTAAAGTGTATAGTTGACGATGAAAGCAACGAAGACAGCAAGTCATCGGAGGGAGGCTATTTGTTGGAGCGGTGGAGTTCACGATTTCGTATTGAACCAGGCGATTTCGGCATACTGGAATGGGATAAAGTGTATTCAGTATGTGTCTTCCAGGAAGAATTGTGGGACAAAGTTTTGGAGTACGATGAGTTCAAGGAGGAGATGGCCAGCTGCAGTGCAGATCGCGCGCACGGTACGGAGTCTTCCAAGAAATCTGTTCGTGTGTGTGTGTGTGTGTGTGTGTGTTTGTGTTTGGTGGTGTGTAGCCCCGTCGTCTTCCAGTGCGTCTTCCTCTTCGCGCGTGGGTCGTCAGAAGACAGGTAGGGGAGGGGAAGGGAAGGGAAGGGGATGGGAAGAGAATAGAGGGGAGGCAAGGTGTGTGTGCGTGTGAGAGGGGGGGGGGGGGTGGAAGGAAGGGAAGGTCAGCAGAAGGGAGGGGAGGGAAAGCGAAGAGAATGGAGGGGAGGGGAAGGGAAGGTGAAGAGAAGAGAGTGGATTGAAAGGGAAAGGGGATGATGGTTGTATGTGTGTCTATGTGTGTGTGTGTGTGTGTGTGTGTCTGTTTGCAGCCCCGTTGTCTACGAGTGTTTCTTCCTTTTCTAAGATAGTTATGCAGAAGAAAGGTCGGAGGCGGGGGGGCCAAGGGAACAGAATGGAGGGGAGGCAAGGGGTTGTTTGTGTGTTGGGAGGGGGGGTGGGGGCAAGGGGAGGGGGGGGGGAGGGAAGAGAGACGGAGGGAAGGGAAGGTGAAGAGAAAGGAAGGAAGGGGAAGTGAAGGGATAGTTAAGATAAAGGAAAGGGGGGGGGGGGGTGGTTGTATGTTTGTCTATGTGTGTGTGTGTGTGTGTGCGTGTCTGTCTGTAGCCCCGTCGTCTACGAGTGCTTCTTCCTTTGCCACGGTGGCTCTGCAGAAGAAAGGTGGGAGGGGGGGGGGGGTGGGGGCAAGGGGAGGGGGGGGGGGGGGGGGAAGAGAGACGGAGGGAAGGGAAGGTGAAGAGAAAGGAAGGAAGGGGAAGTGAAGGGATAGTTAAGAGAAAGGAAAGGGGGGGGGGGTTGGTTGTATGTTTGTCTATGTGTGTGTGTGTGGGTGTGTGCGCGCGTGTCTGTCTGTAGCCCCGTCGTCTACGAGTGCTTCTTCCTTTGCCACGGTGGCTCTGCAGAAGAAAGGTGGGAGGGGGGGGGGGGGCAAGGGAACAGATTGGAGGGGAGGCAAGGTGTTGTGTGTGTGTGTGTGTGTTGGGGTGGGGGGGGGGGGGGGATGGAAGGGGGGGGGGGGGGGAAGGGGAGGCGAAGGGAAGGGAGAGGGAGGGAAGGGAAGGTGAAGAGAAGGGAAGGAAGGGGAAGGGAAGGGATGGTTAAGAGAAGGGAGGGGAGGGGAAGCGAAGAGAAGGATGGAAAGGGAAGGGAAGGGAAGGTGAAGACAAGGGATGTGAAGGAAAGTGAAGGGAGGTGATATGTCGTATGTTTGTCCGTGTGTGTGTGTTGTTGTTGTTGTGTGTAGCCGCATCGTCTAGGACTTCTAGGAGTGCCCCTAACAATTTGTCTCAAGCAAAACGTGCAGATATCTTGTCGCTTTGCAACCAAAAGACGTTACTCGTCTCCGTGCTAACTAAGTCAGTAAATAGATAATTAGCATAGGATTATGATATGCCCTTAGTACTTGATATCCTATTACAATGATGTATTTACTTATGTAGGTACCCATTTTTAGATAACAAATCTAAAGGTGAGGCTCAGCAGCCTGACTGGAGACCCCCCGGAAGAGCTTTTAAGTTGCTTAGCAGGGGATCTGTGCAAAAGGATATACGATCACAAGGGAGAAGCTTTCACGCAGGTACTGTTTGACACTCCTGTATGGGAGTTAATTACCGAAACTCATCGGTCGCGGTTGGAAGCATTGGTTGTCTTGAAGAGACAAAAGCTAGATAAAAAGTGTGGAGGCAATCACAGTCTGTATCGGTCAACAAAAGTTATTCCATTTCAGTTTGCATGTACCTTGTGTGCCGAAACAAAAAAGGAAGAAGCAAAAGACTCTGAAAGTGACGGATTGCTCAAAGTAAGTCTTACTCTCAGACTGGCAAACCTTGATAAATGTTCTCTGAATTTTTTTCAGGTGTGGTGTTGTCATGACTGACAATACAGCCCATCGCAAGCCGGGCGCGCAAAGTGCTCACAAATGCCCTCCTCAGTGCAGCGTTTGTCATGGTTATCATCCTCAGAAGGGAAAAAAGCGGAACGTAACATGCCCTTTGGTACTTCTGCTCTATTGTTTGAACTTCCTAGCCTTCGCTCAACAATAATCATAGATTTTACATTTGTTGCATTAGAAGCTTCAAACAGCGCAGGTACCTGCGGCGACCGTGAATGAATCTTCAACTCCTGCGCAAATCGAAGGTAAGCAACTTGGCTTGCAATTGGTAATACATAATGATTCTGTCTGTTTACGTTTCAGATACAACGCTAGCGCCAGAGAGCAGGAACTGGCTGCTTTTGCCAAGACGTGTACTGTTGGTCTCTTGGAGCCTAGCTCCTTGAATGCATGCACTAATTGCCCTGGTGTCTGCTCTTTGCGAGCCGCCGCCCATGCAGGAACTCCCCAGACTGCCCAAGCGTTTAACTGACAATCTTAGGATATATCATGCCACTCGATACACCAAGGAGGTTTTTGAGATTTCGAGGGTAATGGTTACACTTTGGCTAAGAAAACGCCCGCTAGTAGTTATTCATCGCAAGGCATGGTATGACAATTTCACCCTTGGTGTATTACAGTGCCTTTTCGGTCGCGGGGATACGCTGCCACAACTGCATCGTAATGCTCTTTCAGTAGTCAGGGGGCCCGGGCAGGCCAAGTCTATCCACCCACCAGGGCCTGCCGAGTTCCTTCATGCAATAGACACACAATTTTGGTGCGTTGCTCATGGCCATTCATATTGGCCCAGGTTCCCGAATTCCAGAGAAGCTGATAGGGTCCTAGCTTCTTTCTCAAAGCTTCAAAAGAAAGCGAATGTTAAGGGGCTGGATGGTTTGTCTGAGTCAGAAGCAAAGGAGCTCAAAAAATTAGAAAAGAAGGTTGGCCAGTTCGAACTTCATACTATGGTCAAAAAGTGGCATTCTTCTCAATTGCCTAAACTAAGGAGAGAATTAAAGGACGGGGGCGGAAAGGTTGTGCTCATTATTGATTTTACGAAATTCGCCATGGGTAATGAGAACAGAGCAATCGACCTTGTGTTTGTTTGTTTTTACTGGAACGCGACCGCTCAGTGCGTGGAGTGGGAGTATATAGATGTAGTTTGTGAAGGTAGTGAGGAAGTAAAAAATAATTTCGCTTATGTCCACGAAGCTTTCCTAAGGCGTTTGAAAGATCCATAAGGTCGTTACGGAGAAAGCAAAGTCCACTTTGCGAGGCGTGGACATTTTTTCGGACGGTGGCCCCAATCACTTCAAGATTTCTTCGACCATCGCATTTTTCAGTAAGTCTGTATTGTGCATTGCCTTTTCTTGCAAATTAATTTTGATTCATGTGCTATCTCTCCTACGCATAGCCACTTTGAAAGCGACGAAGTATCATATTGTCAGGCTTCGATGGTTTTTTTTCGCAGCTTATCACGGAAGCTCTCTATGTGATGGGCATGCGGCTGTCATCCATCATGTGTTGAATGCCATGGCTTTTAATGAAGATAAACCGTGGCACACTGTTGATGAACTTATCGCCGCCATCAAGAAAAGGTGCTCGCGTGTTTTCCCTATCAAGCTCGACCGCGTTCCTACACCACTTGAACTTCCCCGTTCGTTCGAAGTGAAAACTTTGGAAGGAATCAGAAGTAGATTCTTTTTCTTTGAAGCTGTGCGTGACGGCGTCGTCAGTATCCGCTCACGTTTTGGCGCTCCTCTTTGCCATGGCCCACCCACCAACGTGATTCAGCCGGCGGACAATTTCAGTTTCATTATGAGAATTCATCAAAATGTTGGCCGTGACTATCAATATTACTGTGTTACTTTTTTTAAATTACTTTATTTTATTTGTTTATACATTATTATTACAGTGCACGCGTGAATCAGTGGCAGTTTTGAGAATCAGCGGCGATTTGTAAATGTTTCTTTGCGATTGTTACTGTCCTCTGTTTACCCCCCCCCCCCCCCCCCCCCGATCCACCACCCCCCCTCCCTTCCATCACCATCACTACTTTTTCACCTGAATTTCTTGCTTATTACACAATTAGTATGGTTTATGAATTCCAGTTTGCAGTCTTTTTTTAATATTATATTGTACTTTTGTGTAATCTAGCCCCCGCCCCCGCCCCCCCCCCCCCCCCCCCCCCCCGGCGGCTGACTCTGAGTCCTTCACCAATTCTCAGTTCTGCCAGAGTCAGTTAAGATTCATTAATAACCGATGTTGAAGATTTTAATTATTAATAATATTGCAATATTAAATATTCACGCTACGTGAGTGGACCCGTGAACGGTAGACTAGCCGTGAACTTCAAAGCTTAGGCCTAATCGCCCCCGTGAACGGTGCCAAAGCTTAGGCCTAATCGTCCCTCGCCACATCGAGTGGCGCGCCTTCAAGAACAACAAAGACAAAGGCCGACTCCCCGCCAACGTTCTTAAACGTCTTCGAGGCCCCCTCATCACCGGCGAAACCTTCCCACTGCACATCTTCCAGAAAGGTAAGTAGGCAACATCTAAGGAATAGCCCTCCATCACTCTCAAGTGGGTTTTACTCATCGTATCGGTTTCACCCGCCACCGCCCAGCGCTTTTCCACTTGGCCCGCCATCGTCCCTTAGGCTAGTCAAGCTACGCCACGACCAGAGTATCCCTGTAAGTCCTTGATCGCCTCTTATGCCTGCAGGTCAACGATCATTCTCATCGAACCTGAACACCTCAGTGATTTTATCGGCACGGCATAATTGGTGCATTAAACTTGGTTCATCAGAATCTCGGCTGCAATACATGGCCACCTAGCTTCCCTCGGCTCGATGTCAGCTCCCCGATATCAACGCATCGCTACTGCGCCTCCATTGTCTCAGTCCCGCTTTCGCATCCCGATATCCGGCCCGGGCTGATCTCCGTCTGCGATGCGCTACACATCAACGTACTTCTTTTTCATCTTCCCCTGAGGTTTAAAGAGACCAGTCTTTCTCTTTTCTCATTTTCCTTTTAGCGAGATGTCACTGACCCATCGTTAGTCACTCATTCTGTACGCAACTCTCTCTACTCAACAGTTAGGTAGGGGGGGAGGAGGGGTGAGCTATCAGACTGAGCACTTTAAAGACCGGCAAAAATCACTACCGTTGACTTTTCACTGTTTTTGACCGGCCCGTTAGATTCTCCTCTGCACCGGCGACGTTTCGACTTCACTAACTAGTTTTCGATTTCGTTCAGAAATGACTTCAAACGATCAATTTAAAGATTCAGCTATGAATTGCCTTTTCCCCCATATCACTGCCTTTTTGTCCTTTTTACCTTGACACAGTCATAGCGGTAAATTTGTTGACAAGGACGTGAACCAGTGAAAATGAGCACAGAGTCAACTGGGTATGGAGCTTTTTACCCAAATGCAAATTCTGGACACTTGAAATTATAAGTTGGACTTGAAGCCACCCTTCAAGTGCTTTACAGCTGTTTCAAGTTACGCAAGCTCACCAAACTCACAATCTACGTTCAGTCGTGTTCGTATTTTGGAACCCAAGTCTGCAAACAAGTAGAAATCTACGTAAATAAACGAAGTGACCGCTCTGCTATTTACTGGTATTTCACTTGCTCTCCGGAGTCAGGACTTAATGCAGCCATAGAGACTCAAGTGAGTTTTAATAGTTCAGAGTAAAAGACAAAATTAAGTGGAAAGGTGGTCAAATTTTTCTGCGATGGGATCCAGCATATAACATGGGAGATTTTGTCTCGGTAGCGGAAAAACAAGGTTTTCACCTTTATCGACATGGGTATCAGATATTCAAGGGTGTTGGTGTTGATGAGGCGAAGTTGATGTGGATACAGCAGACAGCACAAACAATCATTAGTACCAACACCGAACCAAGTCTGGGTTCCACATCCAATCAGATTACGTTGGATGTTTATGGGTATGGTGCATTAAATGATGATCGGTTTGTACCTACGTCCGATAAGCCTGAGTTAAAAGAACTTCAGGAAACGTTGATCGCAATGGGGGAACAACTTGCTACCGAGTGGGAGAAATACAACACTGTAGTGCCCTCCGGGTTCAGAGTGAAGCTGGGGTGTATTCAGCATTTGACGAATTGGGGCCCCAAGGATGGAAGAGGAAGTGAACGGTGATGCGTGTGCACCAGAACATAAGTGGAAGTTCGTGTGGAAAACTCACCATCAACTGTACCGCCCTGAAGGTTCAGAGGATGTTAAGTTTGATACTTCGACTCATCAGGGATGGCATTCGGACGGGGAGGTAAAGTTTGGTCCATTGGTAGGGGTTAATCTGTATTATCCAGTACCGCAGTCCAGAAACGGTAGAAAGGGAAGATCACAGTCAGGCAAGGTAGCACAGATTCAAGGGGCACGTGCACAGAGCGAACTAGCAGTTGATGCCGATTTAGCATATTGTGGTTGTTGTAGCATCGATTCACCATTTGGCAAGATGGCTGCAGAAGCGATGCCAATTCCCAAGACATTAATTGCTCACGACCAAACAAACTTTTTCATCGAAAAGTCAGATGGGTTTCAGCAGTGTCTGCAAGAGCTGAGTGCACGAGAAATTCGTTCAGATGATTATGAAGATTTTGCGAATGTTAAGGGATTCAATGATTATGTTAATAGTATGAAGTTCATGGGCTCAGAAGAACCTGGTTGTCTTCAACCAGAATCTGCTACCCCCCAGCCAGGTGATTTGAAAGCTATTGACCAGCGTTTATGCCATCAAGGTGGTTACGGTGTGAAGGACATCACACATTTTGCGTTTTATGTCGCACGAGAAGTCACTGCTACGGACAAGCAACCTTCGAAACCGAAAAGCGCTCGCGATGAATCTCCGAAGAAGTCAGTAGGTCGTCCTCGAAAGGCTACGAAGAAATAATGAAATACATCATACTTTCTGTTTATTTACAGTACTAGTGAAATTCATTATTATTAAAGACTGTAGTGTTAGTTTGAAATTAAGTGTTGTAAACTGCAAAGGGGCTCCCTACGCCGACCCCGCGCTGCCGACCCCGCCTCCCAGCGCGACAGCGCGAGGCGGGGTCGGCAGAGCGGTGGTTGGCGTAGGTGCCCCCCCCTACTGCTTCAGCTACACATGCCCTGCGGGCCCAAACACCTCTCTATCTAAATCTATCACACGTCGGCTCTGCCGGACCCGAAATCTTAATAACTGAGTCTCCTCTACACTTGATGCAACAGGAGACACTGCCGACATAAACTGAGACTGATTCTGAAATAGTAGCGAGGCGGGATGGGATGATCATGCACTGCCAGAAAGGAATCTAGCCGTGCCCGTTTGTCACACATCATAACTTGTGACTTGATTGGTCCGTATCACCAAAAATGCATTTACTATTACATTTTGCCTGGAATCATTAAAAGGAGGAGGAGGAGGAGGAGAAGAAGAAGAAGAAGAAGAAGAAGAAGAAGAAGAAGAAGAAGGAAGAAGAAGAAGAAGGAAGAAGAAGGAAGAAGAAGGAAGAAGGAAGAAGGAGGAAGAAGGAAGAAAGAAGAAAGAAGAAAGAAGAAAGAAGAAAGAAGAAAGAAGAAAGAAAGAAGAAAGAAAGAAAAAAAGAAAGAAGAAAGAAGAAGAAAGAAGAAAAAAGAAAGAAGAAAGAAAGAAGAAAGAAGAAAGAAGAAAGAAGAAGAAAGAAGAAAGAAGAAAGAAGGAAGAAAGAAGAAGAAAGAAGAAAGAAAGAATTAAGAAAGAAGAAAGAAAGAAGAAAGAAGAAAGAAGAAAGAAGAAAGAACTAAGAAGAAAGAAGAAAGGAGAAAGGAGAAAGGAGAAAGAAAGAAGAAAGAAGAAAGAAGAAAGAAGGAAGAAGAAAGAAGAAAGAAGAAAGAAGAAGGAAGAAGGAAGAAGAAAGAAGAAAGAAGAAAGAAGAAAGAAGAAAGGAGAAAGAAGGAAAGAAGGAAAGAAGGAAAGAAGGAAAGAAGAAAGAAGGAAGAGGAAGGAAGAAGGAAGAAGGAAGAAGGAAGAGGGAAGAGGGAAGAGGGAAGGAGGGAAGGAGGGAAGGAGGGAAGGAGGGAAGGAGGGAAGGAGGGAAGGAGGGAAGGAGGAAAGACGGGAAGAAGGGAAGAAGGGAAGAAGGGAAGAAGGGAAGAAGGAAAGAAGGAAAGAAGGAAGAAGGAAGAAGGAAGAAGGAAGGAGGAAGGAGGAAGGAAGAAGCAAGAAGGAAGAAGGAAGAAGAAGGAAGAAGAAGGAAGAAGAAGGAAGAAGGAAGAAGGAAGAAGAAGAAGAAGAAGAAGAAGAAAGAAGAAGAAGAAGGAGGAGGAGGAGGAAGAGGAGGAGGAGAAAGGTAAGTGAGGTGAGGGAGAGTATGTTAGCCTCATCTTTAGCACAAGAATCAGCTGAGACTGAAGAAGAAAAGGCAGACCAAGAGAGAGCTATCACTAAGAAAGAGAAGTTAGAGAGGGAGGAGAACAATAAGATGGCTCATAGATATGAAAGGAGTGTGAAGGCAGAGGTGACGAAACAAAGAAAGAGAGCGTTCCTGTTCGTGTATGGGAGATTGAAGGGTAAGGCGAGGAGAAGTGTGAGTGACTTGGTGAGGGATGATTCTCCTGACTTTGGGCAAATGTGAATGAGATATGGGATAGATTGGTGCAGAGGTTTGGAGAGGTGAGTGCAGAGGATGTGCAGGATAGGGTGACTGCGTTGCATAAATGGAAGCTGAGGGAGAATGAGGACTATGCACCTCAGTTTGATGAGTTGGCGAGTTTAGTGGAGGAGTTAGAGATGAAGGGGCACGGAACCACTGACATCACATACGAGACAATCATAACGAGAGCTTTGAAAGACCCTTGTTATGCTTCTGAAAGCGTAAGGACAGATTGGAGTACCTGGTTGAGTACCCTTTCAGTAAGTAAGAAGCAACACAAGTGGACTTTTGAACACTGGTGGGGGAAGGTTCAAGAGAAGGCACTAGACATAGATAGGACCAAGGAGAGGGAGAGGAGGGAAGGGAAGGGAGAAGGAAAGAAGAAAGAAGGAGGGTGAATTGCTTATGCTGCTAAGGCAAGCACTGAGAAGGTGTGTGTTCTTTAAGAGTGCGAGAGGGTGCTTGAAAGGGAAGGCATGCAACTTTAAGCACATAGAGGGAGTCATGCATGGGGAATGTTTTGTCTTTGAGAAGACAGGGGGGGTGTAAGTATGGGGATAAGTGCAAGTTCAAGCACACAGAGGAAGGGAAGAGAAGAAAGAAGAACGAAGAGACGAAGACTTGCTTTAACTGTCGAGAGAAAGGGCATGTTGCTGCTGAATGTACGAAGAAGTGTGCGAAGTGCGGGGGAGATCATCCTATGACGAATTGTGAGGTGATAGAAGAAGAGGGGAGGAAGAAAGCGAAAGGAAGAGGGAAGAAGGATGAAAGCTCTAGTGACTCAGAGGGAGAAGAAGGAGTGAAGAAGAAGGAGAAAAAGAAGAAGAAGGACATAAGTAAGGCGATGAGCTTACTGCACAAGAGGAAGTATGGGCTGAGTGCCGAAAAGAGATCACCAGGGGTCACCGTGGCACAAAGTGACAGTGAAAGTGAGAAGGAGGAGGAGAGGCCCGCAAGGGCCTACATGCTCAAAAGATCGAGCACGGCGTCGGAGGAGGAGTTCGTCTTGAACATGAAGGCGGCGACGCGCTTCTGCGAACAGCTACTAGACCCGTCCGACTCTGATGAGGATGAGATGGAGCAAGAGGAAGGAGAGAAAGTGCGGAAAGGAAAATGTCCAGGTTTCGGAGGTCCTGATGGAGAAAAAGAGGAGATGCCCGACGGAGATGTTGAAAGCGCAGATCGTGCGGAAGCGGATCAAGAACGCTATTCTAGGGCTCCGGGAGGGCCTGGCCGTACATTTTTACGCGCGGGAATCGGGTAATGAGCAAGGAAGTGGACGGAATCCTTTGGGCGACCACCCATTTAGGGCAACGGGAACCTTTACCGATCTTTTGCAATATCTCTCCGGGCTACCTAGCAAGTCTATCTACGCAGGTTAGATACCCGCTTTAATAACACGTATGTAGCTGTATGTATCGCAGAACTGAAACCGTAGCAGAAAGCTGCCACGTCACGAAACTAACTCAGCTACTGGTTGTCGCGCTAACCCTGTCTAACTACTGAGTGGATTATTAGACTGATGTATTATTGACTGGCACTTGAAGTATTAATAACGTCTATATTGGTAATAGTTACTGTCCGGCCAATTGACAAATTAACTATCCAGGTAACGGTGGTTAAAATAGTTATGACTAGCGCTCCCCCTTAGTTATTTTGTCAATACTATCTATCCGTTGTGAAAGTCTTATAGTTGTGGTGTAATTTGAAAAATTGCAAGCGCTTCCCGAAGGGTATCGAAAGTTACTAAAAACTAAATATGCGAAGTGCTGTGAGTGTGATAGGGATAGGAGGAAAGAGGATAGATTCACGTGTTACGCGACAAAATAAAAGTATGAGACTATGTGGCCGTTCCTGCCACCAGAAAAGTCTTGTACGTCTGCCACCTGCCACCTGGCCCGCCAAAGGGCTAGTCTAATTCACCACGTAGTACGTCGTCGTCGTAAACATCGCTGGTCGCCTTCTCGTGATCCTTCGCCTCCAGTCCGTCCTCGTCTACTTGCTCTGGGGCTGCTTCTCAAAGTTGCTCAATTTCCTGATTCAGATAATGATTGTACTTGAATTTGATTAACTTCGCACTGCTAAGCCACCACTCCCGATGTTGATCGATGATTTGGTCGGCCGGCTCCAGGTCCAGCCATCGCATTGATATCAAGTACCAAGTCTCCAACTCGACATAGACGAAACTAGAAGAATCACACAAAACAAAATATATGAAGCACTTATAACTATTCCGGGATCTCCGGAATTTCAACCGTAAATTTATTGAGCAAATAATAAAACTGCTCGCGCGGTAACGGTTTTGTGAGTAAATCTCCTATCTGCTTCTTAGTTCCTACTTTAATAAACTTTATCTCTCCATCTCTCTGAAGGAGATGTATGAAATGAAGCTCTAGAGGTAAATGCTTGGTACGAGGACCTGATAATCCCCTCTCTCCTGCGAGAATGGTTTGCGAAATTATCCTCGAAAATTTCAACGGCACCCTTCTGCCGAATTCCGAGTTCCTCTCTGACATAGCCTACCGCTAATCCCTCTCTAATACACTCAGCAGCGGCGTAAATTTCCGCGTCAGTCGAACTTAGTGCAACTCTACTATGTCTTTTTGAAAGCTAACCTATCGGGTCTTCTCCCCACAAGATTAGATAGCCTGTGTGAGATTTACCGGTTTTTGGACATACTTTGTGTGCGGCATCAGGCCATAGCGTGACTTTGGGATAGGTTTTACCCTGTTAATAAGATTTTGGCCCGTGAAATGCTATATCGCGAAAAGACTTGATTAAGTAGCGTAAAATCCTGCCTAACCTAGCATAGGTTACACCTTTATCTATGGTTTGCATGACACTAGCAGCATTAAGTGCTTGTTCGATATCTGGCCTCGTCATCTTAGCTAAATAGAGCAAACTGCCCACTATACTCGGAATAAACATCTTACGCAGTCCTGCATCATCCGACATTGCTTCCGGTAATTGGTCTATCGCCGGGGTACTGACCGGACGTGAATTTGCGTATCCTGTCTCGCGTAAAATTTGCAACTGGTATTTTCGCTGGTGCAAGACTATTATGTCTTTTTCATGCACGATCTCGATGCCTTTAAACTCTTTCGCAACTCCTAACATCTTTAACGGGTAATACTGTTCAAACGCAGACACGAATTTTTCGTAAGCTTCTTTGCTTGGTGCGGAAAATATTAAGTCATCCACGTGAAATACTCCCATAATCGCTTCAATGATAGGCTTGTCTTTCTCAACGAACATACACAAGTCTGAGTCTAACAGCCTAAATCCTAGTTCCTCTAACTTAGGGGCTAGAATATCATACCACCTTCTCCCTGCCTGCGGCGCGCCATACAATGCACCATCAACACGCAATATCATACCCTCTCTGCCCTCTCTATCCATCACATCAGGTGGGTAGGAAAATACAGGGTCTTGCATGCGAGCATTTAAATAAGCATTCTTAAAGTCTATGCCGTACAGCTTATTGCCATGCCAGGCGGCAAGCTTAGCAACCATGAGCAGTGAACGGTGCGAGGCACAAGGAACAAACAACTGGTCTGGATTGAAACTAACTCCTGGCTCTAACATATCTCCTCTCAAAGCTAATCTAGACTTAACGAACTTCCTACCGTTCTCAGCTATCTTTACCTTGTGAACCCAAGTCAGTCTGACTATCTTGTTGACTCCAGCCTTTTTGGCTTCGTATTTAACCCAAGTGTATGTTTTGAAGTCTTTTAGAGATTGAATCTCCTTCTTCATGCCCTGCACTAACTCTTTCGCTGTCAAACCCTGCTCAGCTATCTCTTTAGGTAGACGAATGTTCAGATAGAGCAAGAATTCATTTGGTTCATTCATGCATCTGTCATAACAGAACATAGCACTCTCTAACTCTCCAGCAGGCAATACGGACTCGCTCTCACTTACCTTATACTTAATGATCTCAGAATCTAGCATCTTCTCTAGCCTATCTTCGAACTGTACAAAGTGAGATGGTTTTGGTTGTCGTCTGACTTTCAATCTCTCTTTGGGAGCACATTTCTGCTTAACTATCCCTGAACGTACTTTACTCTCCCATCCTGCTCCGTATGTCTTCTCTGCCACTCCTCTCCCCACTCTCTCGCAAGTACTCTCACTCTCACTCCCTCTAGTTCCTGAACCTCAACTACTTTCGGTTTTCGTTTTAGTTCACTATGCGGTCGTGGTTGTTCTGTGTCCTGCGATTGTAATGGGTGTTGTTGTTGTGCTTGTCGTCTTGTGTGTTTTCCTTCGTGAACTGTGTTCGCTTCTGTGATCTTATCACTTTGCTCCCATGTTCTTCCTTTACTAGGTCGCTCACTCTCTTCATATGCTTTCCTCTCATGCTGTGTTTGTGGATCGGATGCATCTGTGAGTGCGTGTGCGTTACCTAGTCCTGTGTTGATTGTCTGTGGGGTCGTGTCGGTGGGATGGGGTGCAGCTGTCGATGTGGTGCCGATGTCCTGTGTAGAAATGCTATCTTGTGTAGGTGTGTAGTTGTGATCTAAGCTAACTTCCCCTGTGTCCCCTCCATACTCCCCCTGTGCTTGTTGACTAACTGACTAACATCATCGACGTGGTCATATGAGTATTCATCGTCATGAGTCTGTGACGTGTCCTCTTGTGTGTGGGTGGTGGTGACTGTGGAGGTGGTGGGTGTGGAGTGTGTTTGTGCAACATCGACATCCTTGCTCTCACTCTCCCCCTCAGCTACATCCTCATCCCACTGAACGGTTCTGGGTGGGTGTGCTTCCTTTCCTATCACGTACGGGTTGAATCGCACGTTCCTAACACCTGTTACTATCTTACTACCGTCCCACACTCTATAGAGCTCTCTAAACAAGTCATACCCTACTAGCATGACTCTCCTGCCTCTAAACTGTCCCTTTCTCCCTTTACCTGTGTACATTACCCCCATGCAACCTATCGGCCTCAGGTGTGTCACAAACGGTTTTCTACCTAAGAGCTGTTCGTAGGGCGATGCCCCCTTTCTAGGTCCGGAGGTGGCAGGCAAAATGTTGTGGAGGGTGGTGGCGGCATGCTCCATTTCGGCCCAAAATGAAACGGGCAGATGGGCATGATGTCTCATAGCTCTAGCGGCCCCTGCCGTGATGTCATTGGCTTTTTCAGCTATAGGGTTTCCATCCTTATCCCCTGTTGCTGACGTCTTCCAGATAAACTGTCTGGGCTTCCACCACTCTATCACCTCTTTCGGGACATCAAACTCCTGATCGCATCTTATCTCTCTGACTCTATTTCCTGTCTGTCTTTCATAGAATGCTACCGCTTGCTTAAGGCAGTCAGTAAACTCGTTCTTATGCGCAAGATAATAGTCCTTAATAAACAACGAGTAATCGTCCGTAACCGAGAATTTGTGCCTCTTCCCGTGTATGGAACGAAATGACCAGGTTCCTGTGTCTAAGTGTAGTACTTCTCCCGGCTTACTGGCTCTCTCTATTCTATTCACTCTAAATCTAGGTAGCTGCTTCGCCTTACATATCATGCAGGCCTCACAGAACTCTACCTTCTTCGCATCTCCTACTAACTTTATGCCTAATGCATCTGCCAAAACTTTCATCTTCTTAACACTATAATGTCCACAGGCATAGTGAAAAAACTCTATGTCTACCTTTCTAACTACACCTGGCTTGCGGGATAGGACGCGTATAATGCTACCTCCCCCGTTTTGCCCTCCTTCTCTCTACGCTCTCCTCTCTCTCTCCTGGGGCTTCCCTCCCCTCTTACCCCAGCTCACTCCTATCCTGCTTCATTGGGGGTTCATAACGCACGTTAACATCCAAAGGCGTGTCGAACTCATCATCCCATCTATAGAGCAGAGTTGGTAGGAGTCTCCCCCTAACTAGCACGTCTTTTTCCACTATCCTAATTGGGCTCTTGAGAATAACCAGTTGCCCATTCTGATGGACAATAGACCGGTGATGGATGTGATCAATCCTTCCGGTAGACGCGATATTTACGGGAACCCTAGTATCCAGTAACATGGGTCTCGACACCGTGACGGGTTTGCCGTACCCTTTGATCCGCGTAACTCTGGCCGTCCCCTCTTGTGCTATTTCGCACTCACCGTTACCGGTTACTAGCTTTACAGGTGGTACTGACTTAATGTCATGCAAGAACCCTGGGTTACACGCAATATCTCGTGATGACCCACTATCCTGCACAATAATGTTCTTCCTGTCTCTCCCACCCTCACCATCTAACACTAGCGTATAGGTTGTTGCTGTGTTCTTGTGCTTTGATGGTGCTTGTGATTGTGAGGTGGTGCTGTCTACGGTGGGTGCTGGCGGGGATAGAATAGGTGAGAGTGTTGTGCGTGCAGCGTGAGCAATGTACACTCCCTCTATCGCTCTCACTACATCTGTCAAGAAATCATCTCTCACTAGCTTTCCATCACTCACCCTCTTCACCTCTCCGTTATCATCTCGCACGCAAGTGGTCATGAGCTATTGTGCGATTTGTGTGATGTCTTTGAACGTGATGACGGGTGGTGGGTGTGCGAGTGGCTGTGCTTTGGGAGCTGGACCTGTTTCTGGCGTCGGGTTTGCGGTGGTGTTCCCCCGTTGGTCTCCCTTGGCCTGCTCGGGCCTGTCAGCAACACTGGGCAATCCGGGAGATACCGGACTCCCACATACACCATGAGCTGCGCGCCTAAGCCTACTCATATAACGCCTGACATTCCCCTTGCGCGTGAAATTGTAAATACTCACTGTTCTCATCATCCATGCACATGGCCATAGCATCATCATGCCTAATCTCATCTGAGCATCGTGAATCATCCTGGCTATCATACTCATCGATCTCATCTGCGATCTCGTCCTCACTGACTTCGCTCTGTTCTGATGTGTCATGTTTCGATGCGACATGTGCTGACGATGTGGTGGGGGGTGTTTGTGCGGTGGAGGTGATCTTTTGTGGTTTCTTCCCCTCTTGCTTGCTCCCCCTCACTTCCCTCTCACTCTTGTTCTGCTTTTTCATCTCTCTCGGTTTCTGTGGAGTATGTGCAGTGAAATCGGTGGTGAGATTGTGCGGGATGGTTAGTCCTCTCGCTTTAGCATCAGCTCTCAAACCTGCCTCATCCGGAAAATAAGGGGATTTGGGGGGACGGAGGTCAGGGCTAACAGCTAGGTCAAGTAAAGGGTATTCGGGGTCTTGCTTCTTCGCATGGTACCCGCAGTACTTTCCGTAAACCATACGAGAAGCCTGTTTGGCGTTAGGTCCCTTCTGATCGTGCTCAAGCGAGATCTGGCAAGGACTGCTTTTCTTGTTCTTACCATAACACTTCAGGGACCTCGGCCTCTGTTTGCTATACCTCATGATAGTGGTAGGAGGTGTTTTGGGGGTCGGTTTTTGACACTGTGGGGTGTCGGTGGAGGTGGCCCTGGTTAGCTGACTCGGAGAGTCTGAGATGGGGGTGACAGAGGGACTCCCTCTGCCACTTTGTTTTGCCGGTAGGGGACGAACACCTGGCTCAGGCTGGGGTTCCCCAGACTCGACGTTCGCTCTCTCCCTACCTCTCTCGTCATCAGGGGTTTCCCCAAGTTCGTTTGGACCATCTCCCCCCATGATTACGAGTAAAGCGTCATTGTCGCTATCGGACTCCCCATCATCTTCTCACTCCTCTCGTATGAGTGTCACGTCTTTACGTGGCTTTTTCTTAGAGGTTTTTGAGGGTTTCTGAGGTTTTCCCTTTTTAGGTTTCTTATCGTTCTTGTCTTCACTAGCTTGGCCTTTCTTATGGGACTTCACGGTTGGACAAAACTTCTTGGTGTGGCCCTTCTTGTTGCACTCGTAACATGTGACCCGAAGCCACCACTCTTCCTTTTTCTTGAACTTGCTAATTTTGCCCTTACCCCCTTCCCCTTCATCTCCCTGATCGTCTAGAAGAAGGTTTGTTTCTTTCTTAGGTCTCGTGGTTCGGTTAGGTCTCTCTTTCCTCTCCTCTTCCTTCCACTTATCCTTCCTCCACAACGCCCACGTGTCTCTCGCACTATCTACTATATCCTCGAAGCTAGGTCTTAGGTTAGAGGGTAAGTTGAAGTATAGTGCTTTGAATGGTTCACCGAATGCGGGGTGTTTGGCAAGCTTCTCAAGCAGATTTCGTACGAGTTCGTCTTTGTCGAATGGGTGTTCTCTATGGCTCTCTACTTCCCCTTTCATCGCAATGTAGTCATTGAGCCTGCATCGACATTGTAACCGGGTTTTGGATACATTCTTTCAAAGTCTTGTGCTTTGATGTTCTTACTAACCCCGGAAATTGAACCGAACTTTTCTTACTGCCTCTATCAATTCTATCGGGCCTGTCACTGTCTTTGTTCGCAAGTAACGCACGACAATGGGGTGAGAAAGCAACAGAGAGAATGAGTTGTAGTTGTCTCATGCTCATAATGCTTCTTCTCTTTCGTGATCGTTCTTATTCTTAAGGTGTGAGTGCGCTTTGACTCTCTTCTCTGCTCTCTCTTTAGTCTCTTTGCTCTTTTCTCTTTCCACTGCGCTTTCGCTTCTTCAGACATCTTAGCCCAATCTTTCGGTTTTTCGATAGTTGTTTTAGAGTCAGCTTTCTTTGTTCTGGGTCTCGGTCTACTCGCATCCGATGCATTTCCGTCTGAGTCTGTATCTGGGGTGTCTTCAGATTCTGGTTCATCGGGCAACTCCCACTCCTCTACTTCCATTGCCTTAGCAGGATCGTAGGGATATTCGCCTTTGCTTTTACTGGACCTGTAAGTGCCAGCTTCACACACTCTCCGTGCCAGGCACTAATGCCCTTGGCATAGTTCTCAAGCTTGTAGCAAAAGTCGGAATAATTCCGTGTGGTACCATCTAACTGCGGAATATATTCTCGCTTTAAACCCATATGTTTTTCGGTTCCAAGGCTCACAACCTTTGGGCGACCACCCATTTAGGGCAACGGGAACCTTAACCGATCTTTTGCAAGATCTCTCCTGGCTACCTAGCAAGTCTATCTACGCAGGTTAGATACACGCTTTATAACACGTATGTATCGCAGAACTGAAACCGTAGCAGAAAGCTGCCACGTCACGAAACTAACTCAGCTACTGGTTGTTGCGCTAACACTGTCTAACTACTTATAAGACTGATGTATTATTGACACTTGAAGTATTAATAACGTTCCCAGTCTATATTGGTAATAGTTACTGTCCGGCCAATTGACAAATTAACTATCCAGGTAACGGTGGTTAAAATAGTTATGACTAGCGGAATCATATGGGACCGACCTACATTCGGTTATTAAATCAGGTGGAGGTCAAGGAGTTGGCGTGGCAGTCTTGTCTTAGTCGCGGCGGGACGCGGAGATGCAAGTCGGATGTGGCGGATCATCATCTTCTGTTTTGACTCGGACAGTATTAATTATTATTTATCAAAGTAATTGTTTTTAATGTTGTTCATTGCGAGCCTTGATTCCTAATTAGGGGGAGCTTGGGAAGTGAGAGTAATTAGTCATAGCGGCCCTTAATATTAATACTAATTATTACTGCGGACAATCAAGAGGAAAAATCTTTATTGTTTTTTAATTAATACTCAAAATAAGAATTAGTGACAGGAATAAGAAATAGTCGTTAATTTTTGAATTAATTTCAAGTTTCAAATTAAGAATTAAGTTTGGAGTTGCCAATCGTTTGCAGTGTCAAGCAGGGATGGTCGATGAAATGACTGTCCCTTAGGCTTCTGCTCGCCCTCTTTCACAAACATAGACTTTGATTCATTTTGGTCTATAGGGGAGCGTTTGTTATGGCTCTCGATGTGTTTTTGAAGGGGAGCTTCAATAGTGCAGAGCACAGAGTCATGACGCCAGGTATAGCGGCCTTGTTTGAGGGCAACATGGCAACCGGAGAGGATGTGGCATAGATGTGCTTGACCAGAACAGAGGGCACACTTGTTGTTGGGAATGATTCCCCACAGACGTCTAAGGTCGGGGGTAATAACCGAGTTTGTGCTTGCGTTGATGACCCAAGAGATTAAACGGAGATTACGGGTTCCGATGAGGCGAGCCCAGGGGAGGTCGAAGGGGCATGCGTCTTCAAAACGAAGGAAGCACCCTTGCATGGCTTTGTCCATGTCATGCACTGTGGTTGTCTCAAGTATTGTCTCAGCAGCTAATTCTAAAACCCTGTCTTTGCGGTCTGTGATGGAATGTTCTTTTGGGTAGCGACCATGGCCAAGTCCGAGATGATCGGATTGGCCTCGATGTTTGAATTCAAAATCACTGTGACTTGTGCCTCAAGCTTTTCGAGCATAGGCTCTGGTTTCCAGATAGTTCGCCCAGAAATGTTTTAAGAATTAACAAATCAATGAGTCAGTCTCAGATTCAAGTTCTACTCGGAGCCACATTATTAATAATAAGCTTGAACTTTCAAAGCAAGTTATTAATAAAAGAACTATAAGAACAGTGTCTGTAGTGTGGAAACTTTCAACAGTTGAAAAAAAAAACGACTCATCACAAGCTTAACAGGCGAAAAAAGAGAGAGTACAGTGAGACTATTGAATCGAACTCAGCAAGTGAACAAGAGACTAAGAATTCAAATATTAATATTAATACTAATAATATTATTGTACTCATGCAAGAGAAAAAATAAAAACATTCAATTGCTACGTGACTCGCCGACTGCACTATTATATTAATATTACAATAATGTGAACTTTCAATGAATATTACAACCAAACTTATGATACATACGGTATTATGTATATTAATATGGAGACTCGAGAGACTTATGTAACATTTCTGGCCCCAGTAGTACTGGTGGCTACCTTTCTAGGTATTACCTATATCAGTCATATCAATTTACCACTGAGTACGAACGTTATTGCTGTTGACATTCAAGACAACAACAAAAATTAGTTTTTCATTTTTGTGTCAGATTTTCATTTTTGTGACAATTTTTCATTTTTGTGACAAAAATTCAAATTTTCAAATTTAACGGTAACATTTCGCGAAAATTTACGATATTTTGCGGACGAATATAGCAGTTAATTTGAAAAATTCAAATTTTCACCCAAAATCAAAATTCCAACCAAAACTGAAATTCCAACCAAAACAGAAAAATCAATTTTTTTTGTTGTCTTGAATGTCAACAGCAATACTGTCCTTTTTGATTTCTGTGGCGGGATCGTGTCTGTTGATCAAAGTTGTATCATTGAATTAGTAAATATTTGAACTGGTATACTGGGGGACGCCCTAGTTCGATCCTGAGCCATTACAACCGGTCCAGATTCCTTAAGAGAACATGTCTTGACTCTTGAAATATTAGTATTAATATCCAGCTTATTTCAGTCAGTATTATTCAGTACGTTGAGAAATGCCATGATGATTTTATTGAGTTTGAAAAACACTACCACATTTGTGGCAATGATCCACAAATATGGCGCTCGCCGGGTCAAGGGTTAATAAAATATTAATACGTGCCACTGACTCAGATGATAGCTACTTTATTAAATAATACTATGACTAATAGAATCATAGTAAATAAATGCTTTTATTATTGTTAGAATATTTGCATATGTTCTAATTAATTAAGTACTAGTATTCCAAAATTGCCTTAGTGGCACTAATATCATCTTAGTAATCATGTGATATTGGCTCAGGCTACTGTCCCAAAAATTTTAGGTGCAACCATAAGGCACTGATGAGATGTCCAAGAGTAAAGTGATCAAAAAGTATGATGTGGGCGAACGAAGGCGCAGCGAAAAAAACCACGTAAGGTCGCGCTGCATAATACGTCCCTTCAGAAATGGTAGAAAACAACTGCTAACGGTTCTTAAAACAATACCATGAATAAATGCAGACAATAGATATAGAACACATAAATACAGACGGGTAGTTGTAGACAGTTATCACAGATGCAGGTTCCATAAGTTTGTAGATTACATTGCAAACAACTTGCCTAATCGGTCTTTCAATGATACCATAGTTCTGTCTAAGCACCAGCTTTTGTGCAGGACAAAGGAGCGAGGTGCCGTAAAATGGCCACCCAAACTTCACCACTGGTCAGCTACGCTGAAGCAAACAAAAAAAAAGTGTTCATTAAAAGCTAGGTCTGCATTGTCGAGCATCGGTATGCAATAAATTACTGTATATATATAATATATATATATATATATATATATATATATATAAAATCAATTTCTATGTTTATATTGCCGATCTAATAACTTTCGATGCTCTCATGTTATGAGATTAGAGGCCGTAAAGTTGAATAATCTGACTGTTATGATGTGTGTAATTAACTGTACTATGCAATTAATGGCACTACAGTTAGTTACGTTTGACATGCTGTCATTTGCACTTGCGTTTCCTATTCCCGTTGTGGCGTTTCGCCGCACACCGAGGAAAAGGGAAAACACACGTGCAAAAGTCGCGGCTAAGAGGAGAGGCTTGTTGACTGACGACTGCAAGGTGAAAGTGTAGCTGGCGAAGGTGCAGAGGGTGAAAGTGTAGCTGGTGAAGGTGTTGCGTCATGTTCTGTTGTGTTAGATAGAGAGTGCTCGTGAGAATACTGAGAAAGGCCTTGCGCGTCACGAAGAAGCGATGCGATATTAAAAAGCGGCCAGGATGAGAGGGAGCGAGATCGTGCGTCAGGAACAGGTGATGCGTCAGGCAAGCTTGAGAGGGAGCGAGCGATGTCGCCTGCTGTGTCGCCGTGCGAGTTGCGCACGTACGGGCTTGCACCTAACACGTAACATATATTCGTACATACACACACTTACGCACGTACACACATGCATGCATACATACACATCGCAAATGCAGTGAATTTGTGATTGATTTCGCAGAATGTTTCTCACTCCTGCTGTTCTTCCCACGCACCTTCGTCTCCAAGTTTTCTATTTGGCTATGCAGTAAAAATCTAAAATCCAATCTGTATTTTGTATGCAATGTGGTATAATATAATCGGAATCGATGCACGAAAGACACACCTATGTTTAAACGCTGCATAAACGAAAGCGTGCACGGCAAACAATACCACGTTCCAAGAGCCGCTGTGCCATTTGCATATCACCATCGCGGACTGCTTGCGTCAACAGTGTCTCTCCTAATGAAAGCAAACACAAAAATAAAGCAAACAAGGCAAATTACTCAGTGCAAACTTTTTGATAAGTAGTCAACATGGTCTCTCCTTTATGAAAGTTAAAAAAAAAAAAAAAAAAAAAAAAATCCTGCCCTTGCGTTATTGTGCTGTCTCCATTGCCTCTGTCTGGTTGTCTGCTTGTGTTTTTCCTTCTGTTTTCTTGTTCTTTCTTTGGTAATTTTGTTCCTTGTTCTATTTTATTTTCATTCTTCTTTTCTCTTTCTTCTTTTTCTTCTCTTCCCTTCTTTCTCTTATTATTCTTACCAAGGAGCTTATCTGTCGATCCTTAGATCCAGTTTTCCTTTAGGACCTGCACTGATGTTCCCAAGAACCAGACCGCATGACTAAAGTTTGTTTTTAGGTCTTTTCTTCGTCTTATTTTACCATTCATCCTTGCTTAATGTGTATTATTTAAAAAAAAAAAAAAAAAAATCCAGTTTTCCTTATGAGCTTGCACTGTCGTTCCTTGGAACCAGATTTCTTTTGATGTAAGCCCTTCTGTATTTTTCTTTGGTCTTTTTCTCATTGAACCTTGCTTACTGTATTAAAAAATAATAATAATAATAAAATAAAATAAAAAAAGAAAAAAAATCATTTGAATTAAGCTCTTCTTATTTTTCTTTCGTCTTATCGAAACAAAAAACAAAAGAAACAAAAAACAAACGAAACAAAAGAAACAAAAACCATGCAAAAAGACAACGACAGAGGCAGCGACAAACACCAAAGGCAAACACAAACAAACAAACACAAGGCCCGCAAGTTTATATATATATATATATATTTTACAGTAAGCAAAGTTTAATGAGAAAGATACTCTTTTTTTGTTTTGTTTTTTTATCATTCTTTGTCGTTTTTTGTCTTCGTTCTCTATTCTTTTCCTTGTTTTTTTCTTTTTCTCTTTGTCCCTTTCTTTCTTTCTTTCTATCTTTTTTCTCTTTCTTTTCTCGTCCATTTTACTCTTTCCAGGAGCTTTCTGTTGAACCTTAGTTCCAGATTTCCTTATGAGCTTGTAGTCGTTCCTTGGAACCAGAGTTCATTTGAATTAAGCACTTCTTTATTTATTTATTTTTTTCTCGTCTCTTTCTCATTAAACCTTGCTTACTGTAAAAAAAAAAAAAAAAAAAAAAAAAAAAAAAAAAAAAAGTACGCCACGTCGAGCCTTACTACGCTCTGCACACCACCCTCCTGGCTACGACAGCCTCTGGGTGCGAGTGAATTGCGTTAGGGTGTTGCAGTTTCCTTAAGAGCTGTCTCACTGACTGTCAATTGATCTCACTTGCGCCCATTGTTAGTTAGTTATGTCTTACCTCTACCTGCGCTTTCTGCTCTTGCCTTCTAGTTCAGTATCGTCTCCCTTGCCACTGTCTGGCTTTGTGTTTGTTTGTGTTTTGCTTTTGGTGTTTGTCGCTGCCTCTGTTGTTGTTTTTTTGTATTGTCTTTGTTTCTTTTGTTTCGTTTGTTTGCTTTTTTTTTTGTTTCTTTTGTTTTTTGTTTCTATCCTCTTTTGCGTTTTTTTTTTCTTTCTTGGTTGTTTTTTTTTGCTTCGTTCTCTATCCTTTTCCCTTTTTTTTTTCTTTCCTCCTTTCTCTCTTAAAAAAAAAAAAAATTATTCTTTCCAGGAGCTTTCTGTTGAACCTTAGTTCCAGATTTCCTTATGAGCTTGTACTGTTGTTCCTTGGAACCAGAATTCTTTTGAATTAAGCTCTTCTTTTTTTTCTATCGTCTCTTTCTCATTAAACCTTGCTTACTGTAAAATAATAATAATAATAATAATAATAATAAAAAAAAAATAATAATAATAATAATAATAACAGTGCTTCTCTGTCAATGGCGAATGAATTTCTGCACATGTGCCTCCATCGTCTCACCCGCGAGGGGAGTACGAAGATTTGACGATAGGCTCTACTGACACCCCCGCAAGGCAGCTCCAAGCCTTCCAGACAGACCAATAATTTCAAAGAAAATATCCTTTGAAAATACTGGCACCGACGGGAATCGAACTGGCGACATAATAATAATAATAATAATAGTAATAATAATAATAATAATAATAATAATAATAATAATAATAATAATAATAATAATAATAATAAAATTGATCTCACTTGCGCCCATGTTAGTTATGTCTTACCTCTGCTGGCGCTTTCCGCTCTTGCCTTCTAGTTCAGTATCGTCTCCCTTGCCCCTATCTGGCTTTGTGTTTGTTTGTTTTTGTTTGCTTTTAGTATTTGACGCAGCCTCTGTTGTTGTCTTTTTGTATTGTTTTTGTTTCTTTTGTTTCGCTTGTTTTTTTTTTTTTTTTTTTTTTTTTTTTTTTTTTTTTTTTTGCTTGTTCCTTTTCTTATTTATGTTTTGTTTTTTATCTTTCTTTCCTGTTTTTTTTTGTTTCTTCTCTTTTCTTTTCCTGGTTTTTCTTTATCCCTTTGTTCCTTTCTTTCTTTCTATCTTTTTTTCTCTTTCTTTTCCCTTCCATTTTACTATTTCCAGGAGCTTTCTGTTGAACCTTAGTTCCAGATTTCCTTATGAGCTTCTACTGTTGTTCCTTGGAACCAGAATTCTTTTGAATTAAGCTCTTCTTTATTTTTCTCTCGCTCTCTCATTACACCTTGCTAACTGAAAAAAAAAAAAAAAAAAAAAAAAAAGGAACTTTAGTTCCAGATTTCCTTACGAGCTTGTACTGTTGTTCCTTGGAACCAGAATTCTTTTGAATTAGGCTCTTCTTTTTCTATCGTCTCTCTCTCATTAAACCTTGCTTACTGTAATAAATAAAAATAATAATAATAATAATAATAAAGCTTTTTTTTTTTCTATCGTCTCTTTCTCATTAAACCTTGCTTCCTGTAAAAAAAACTTTTTTTTTTTTTTTTTTTTTTTTTTTTTTTTTTTTTTTTTTTTTTTTTTTTTTTTTTTTTTGCTTTTTTCTTTCTTTACTGTTTTTTGTTTCTCCGTTTTCTTTTCTTTTCCTGATTTTTCTTTATCTCTTTCTTCCTTTCTTTCTTTCTATCTTTTTTGATCTTTCTTTTTCCTTCCATATTATTCTTTCCAGGAGCTTTCTGTTGAACCTTAGTTCCAGATTTCCTTATGAGCTTGTACTGTTGTTCCTTCGAACTAGAAGTCTTTTGAATTAGGCTCTTCTTTTTTCCTATCGTCTCTTTCTCATTAAACCTTGCTTACTGTAAAAAAAGAAAAAAAAAAGAAGAAAAAAAATCTTCCTTTCTATCTTTTTGTCTTTCTTTTCCCTTCCATATTATTCTTTCCAGGAGCTTTCTGTTGAACCGTAGTTCCAGATTTCCTTATGAGCTTGTACTGTTGTTCCAAGAATTAGGCTCTTCTTTTTTTTCTATGGTCTCTTTCTCATTAAACCTTGCTTACTGTATATATATATAAATATATATATATATATATATATATATATATATATATATAATACATATATATATATATATATATATAAAGACGAGACGTGATAAACTTGATAAACGTAGATTTTGATTCTGAACACTGAGCTACCTTGATCGTTTAGTTGATCAAGATTCAAACGACGTAAGAAGCGAACTTTTCCAGAGTGTGTGTCGACGCGGATTCGCTTGTTGTCCCTTTTCAGATCATGGCCGTTTCCGCACGTTTTCTCCTCGAACTGGCAGAAATCGTGGCTGGTACTAGTAGCACGTGAGACACTATTACCAAGCATCTTCTCCTTCAGTTCCTGGGCTGTGTGGGGCAGGACCCTAGGTCCTTCTCACCAAGGCTCTTTTTGAAAGCCGCAACGACCTCCCCAAAGAAACACTCTCACATGGCGCCCAGCAACCGCATGGTTTCGGTGGTTTGTGCCGAGTCAGGAGTGAGCGCTTAAGGTGCACACGGTAGTACTCACGGCTCTGAGCGCGTGGAGTGTCCCTAGGGTGGCTTCACTTCACACGTGTTTTCTGTGACGTTTCGGGTTTTTGGGGGGTGTGAAATTCTTCCATAGAA